>JAFVLL020002691.1:0-11948 GCA_021397915.2 Tor tambroides | reverse complement strand
GTTTGGTCTTGTTGCTGTAGAGCTGGACGTGAACCTGCAGGAGTGTGTGCAGATTTTAGACGGCTACATCTCTGACCTGCGCCGATACATGAAGAAGTTCCCCTGGCCGGATGGAGGTGATGCTCGGGCCTCCGTGAGTCCGAACGCTCCTGCGTCCATCGCCGACACAGACCAGGAGTGGCAGTCGCTGTCTGATGAGGTCAGTCAGTAAAGGCACAGAACACGAGCAATGCATCATGGGCCAAAGCACCTGCGTCTTGGCAGACGGATGTGTTTGTGTTTGACTCGCTGCAGCTGCTTCAGACAATTCATTTTCCCCAAAACATTGAAAATAGAGAGAAATCTCAATATGGATTAAGAGATATCTTCTTTCATTTTCTTTCTTTCTTTCTTTCTTTCTTTCTTTCTTTCTTTTCTTTCTTTCTTTCTTTCTTTGTCTGGAATTCAGAAAAAACTGTATTTAGAATCACTTTTAAAACTAAAATAGGAAGGTTTTCAAAGTCTTCAATTCATTTTTAATAATGGGATTAATCACAATTAAGCCCACCTAACATTAAAGTTTTTAAATATACTTTTATATTGCAATAATTTTACATTCAATCTTCAAATTAATGTACAAACAACATAAAGTATATTTTTAACAGTATATTTTTAATATTTGTTTAATGGCATCTTTTTTTATGACTGAAGGCCAGTGTCACTGATACCAAAACTACTGATGTCTCTAGAAAATTGTTCTTTTTTTCCTAATATTTAACCATTGACTAGCCATTCAACATTACAGTATAATTGAGCTATCAATTTTAACATTTAATAGACTTTAAAAAATAACTTCTAATTTAAGTGAACTTAAAACCATCTTCACATAATCCCATTATAATAAATGTCATATTTACCTGTGCCTTTCAGCAGAAATATACAGAAATTGAAATTATCAAACACTAAATTCTAAATGAAATATAGATGAATCCTTAAAGCTATAAAAGTTTCCTCTTTTTCTTTTATTCTTGATGAACAGACGTCACAGCAGCTGGTTATTAGGTTGTTTTTGGCTGCTATTACTTTAAGAGCTGCCGCTGCTGAACATGACGCGAATCTGACACTCTCTCTCAACTCTCTTTACCTTTTCTGACCCACTTCAGATCTTTAAGTCTCTATTAATGAGCTGACGAGTTTAATCGGGTGTGTTAGATGAGGGAGACAGTGCTGGGCTGCTCCAGGACAGTTTGAAAAACCATTTCAGAGACATGTTCTTAATGTAACTCATATATAACATATTACATGCACGCACAGTTTTAAGGCAGCTTTATTCACCTTTTTGGTAACTTCATGCCTTAACTGACCACGACACAGCATGCACGTAGTTTATTTCATGATTTAATATGAAAAGAGAAAAGTGTGCAATATAAGATCTCACGCTCTGAGCACAGCACCGTTTCCGCTCGTTTGACTCACGCCTGCCGCTGAAGTGAAGTGGAGGTGCGTCTGAGACGTCTCCGGTTTGATGTGATCATAAAGACGTTCTGCGACTGAATAAATGCACTTCTTGTCAAGAGAAAAAGTGACAGAAACAGCAGTAGTGAGTGGAGTGGCCAACCCTTGCTCCGCCTCTGCGTTAATTGCGTTAAATATTTTCACCGCTTTAAACTGAAAAATTAATCGCCTGCGTTAACGTGCTAATTTTGACAGCACTATATAAAATACAATATTTATGCACATTATATACTAATCTGTCTGTCTATCTATCATTAAAAAAATATGGTAACACTTTAGAATAGGGAACACATATTCACGATTAACTACGACTTTCCCCTCAATAAACTCCTAATTTGCTGTTTATTAATAGTTAGTAAGGCAGTTGTTAAGTTTAGGTGTTGGGTAGGATTAGGGATGTAGAATAAGGTCATGTAGAAAAAGGCATTAATATGTGCTTAATTAGCACTAATAAATGGCTAATATTCTAGTAATATGCATGCTAATAAGCAACTATTTAAGATACCCTAAAATAAAGTGTTACCAAAAATGTATATATAATCAATCAGTCAATCAATTTATATATTGCATATAAATTTTACATATGTATGCTAATTATATACTAATATACAGTATATAATAAAATCAATATACAATATAAGCAGTCAATTTATATTATGTCATAAAATATATATGAATGCAAATTATAATGCATATGCACATTGTAGTTTTGTTGTGTGTGTTTCAGGAAGTTGTTCAGCAGGCTATATTGAGCAGACGGATCCCTCATGCTCAGGCTGTCCTGCGCAGACGCGGCTGTGTTGAATGCAGTCTGGAGGACATCAGGAAGACGGGACTGAGACGCACCTTCACCTGTCTCACTCACAGAGACCTGCAGCAGGCCAAAACACTGCTCACTAACATGGTAGATTAGCTCACAAACAGCTCCATCTCACAATATTCAGTTTTTCCTTCATCAAGGCAAAAATTCTGTAAAAATATGAAATATTTTTCCAATGTATTCCTGTGATCTGAATTTTCAGCAGTCTTACTGCAGTCTTCAGTGTCACATGATCTTCAGAAATCACGCTAATATACTGATTTTCTGCTCAAGAAACATTTCTGATTATTATCAGTGTTGAAAACAGTTTTGCTGCCCAATATTTTTTGTAGAAACGTGATAAATTTTATTTTTCATCATGATTCACAGATGAATAGAAAGTTCAAAAGAGCATCATTTATTTGAAATAGAAATCTTTTGTAACATTGTAAGAGTCTTAAAATACTGTCTCTGTTTTTAGGGCTTCAATGTGAAGGAGCAGCTCCACAGCATCTGTGTTTTCACTGCCGATCGCAATCTAAGGGCCTTCATGGTGAGAATAAACGATAAATCTGAACCCTTAAAGAGACAAATATGTTTTGTTTTGAGGATTAATTGCTCAGTTTTTACAAGCTAGACTCCCACTGGTTGAATATGTGTATTCGTGTTTTTTTGTGTGTGTTTGTGTGTGTTTGTGTGTGTTTGTGTGTGTGTGTGTGTGTGTGTGTGTGTGTGTGATCACCGGTGTCATTTCAAGGGTTAATTTAGCTGGTTTATGTATCTGCTTTGCTGGTGTTTCCAGGTGGAGGAGCTGCAGAAGCAGAATTACCTCTCGAGTGAAGAGCTACAGCAGGTGGAGTTTATTCAGACCATTGAGAACCTGTGCTCCACACCTGCGACGAGATGCTCGAACCGTCTGGACACCAGCAGGCGAGTGCTTCTCTCTGTTCTTCTTCAAATGTTGTTTCTTGTCTATTTGCTTCTTTAATTGATGCAACAGTACAGTAAATGGTGTTTGGAAGAGAGCTGGTCAGGATTAGGCAGTGTTGCCAAGTCCGCGGTTTATGAGAAGTGCTTTTATTTAAATTTGGTGCTGTCAAACAATTAATCCATCCAAAATAAAAGTTTTTGTTTACATAATATATGTGTGTGTACTGTGTATATTTATTATGTATATATAAATACACACACATGCATGTGTATATATATTTTTTAAATTGTTGTTTATATATTAAATGTATTTATATATGTGACCCTGGAGCACAAAAGCAGTCTTAAGTCGCTGGGGTATATTTGTAGCAATAGCCAAAAATACATTGTATGGGTCAAAATAATCCATTTTTCATTTATGCCAAAAATCATTAGGATATTAAGTAAAGATCATGTTCCATGAAGATATTTAGTAAATTTCCTACTGTAAATATATTAAAACATTTTTGATTAGTAATATGCATTGCTAAGAACTTCATTTGGACAACTTTAAAGGAGATTTTCTCAATATTTTGATTTTTTTACACCCTCAGATTCCAGATTTTCAAATAGTTGTATCTCAGCCAAATATTGTCCGATCCTAACAAACCATACATCAATGGAAAGCTTATTTATTCAGCTTTCAGATGATGTAGAAATATCAATTTTGAGAAATTTACCCTTATGACTGGTTTTGTGGTCCAGGGTCACATATTAATTATATGAATATAAATATACATGTAAATATTTTTTAAATATATCCTGTATGTGTGTGTATTTATATATATATATGCATAATAAATATACACAGCACACACACACACATATTATGTAAACAAAAACTTTTATTTTGGATGCGATTAATTGTTTGACAGCACTAATTTTAATATAAAGGCATGTTGTGTGTCACCGCAGTTAAATCGGTGTCTGTCATTATAAAACTTTAATATCAAACCTATATAATGAGTTTGGAAATTTTAGAGAAATGCTTAATAAATGCATTACACTGTAACTAAAACCATTATATTTTAGCCGACTAAATTTACTCTAGATTTAGTCGACTAAAACTAAAATAATTCAGATGACTAAAATACGACTAAAACTAAATGGCATTTTAGTCAAAAGACTATGACTACAACTGAATCAAAATTTCTGTCAAAATTAACACTGGTTGCGAGCTGGATTCGAACCCTGGTTTGAGCACCAGGCCACATGTTTAGGTGAATGAGAGGTGTGTGGGATCTTGTGTCCAGGGTTGTTCAGATGAGCCGGTCTGATCCCGAGAGCAGGAGACTGCTGCAGGAGATCACGCAGGAGCCGGACTCGTCCTCCTGCAGGTCTCTGCTGGATCCTGTGCGTCTGGACTGGGTCAGATACTGGGACAGAGACACGCAGAGCTCCATCCTTCTGTCCCGACTGCAGCCGGCCGGTCAGTTCATCACAGCTGAACAACTACAGTCAAATATTACGTTTCTTTCCATCTCAGTCTTCTTCTGAATTATGCAGTTCATTATGCAATAAATTATGTAATTAATTCAGATGTAACTATCTGTTGCCCGCTTTACACTGTATAGATAAACTAATTTTAAACATTTTTCCCAACAAATGGAAAATTAATTAATAGAAATATTTTAATATATTAAAACATTTTATTAAATAATAGTTAATTAATAATGTTAATTAATCTAGTTAAAAATTAGTTATTTGTCTACTTCTTCTTTCTTGCATCTATTTAATAGTCTGTTGCTTTTTACTCAGACAAAAAGTGAGAATTTTCTAAAGAGTATTAAAAGAATGATAAAAAAAACTTACACAGAACTTTTTTTAATTATTTAATAAATTTAAGCTTTTGTCAAAAGTCATATTTCACCTCAAAAGCAAGAAATAATAAATTACATTTTGCATATAACAACTTTATACTGTATTTTCATATGTGTATATATATATACATACACACAATTTTAAAGCTTAATGCCTTTATGTAAAATGTAAATTATTATTCCTTGGATTTTATTTTGGGGTGATATTTATATGTATGTATACAGATGTGTATGCTAAAACTTGTATAAATTACTACATAAAAATATTTAAACATTTACATGAAATTATTTATAATATAGTATTAGTAAATATAAAAAATACATTTTTAGACTGCATATATACACACGATAATAAATATAATGTCAATTAAATGTTAATTCTTAATTTCCAACAGTGAAAAGATAAGCTTTATAAATAAAAGAGCTTTTATATATAGTTGGAAATAATACATAACGTTTTTCATAAAATTAAGCTTTTTTTGAAGGAAATTAAGATGTTCTCTCTTTTGTTGTTGTGTGCAGCTCAGGGTTCGTGGGATGCTGCTGTTCTGTGGTCGTATCTCACCTCTCTTCACGATGCTGTCCGAGCCTCAGCGTGGGTTTGCAGCTCGACCGCGGCTGACGCCCCCCGCTGGCCTGCGCTCGCGCCGCACGTCATCAACAGCAGCAGCCGCTGCGGACGCTACCTGCGTGATCAGATCCTGGACCTGCTTGCCCGGTCAGAGCCGCTCACATCCACAGCACATCCAGAGGACACCAAAGCATGTTTAGTATTTGTGCCCTTGGACCACAAAATCAGTCATAAGGGTCAATTTTTTGAAATTGAGATTTGTACATCATCTGAAAACTGAATAAATAAGCTTTCCATTGATGTATGGTTTGTTAGGATCGGACAATATTTGGCTGAGATACAACTATTTGAAAATCTGGAATCTGAGGGTGCAAAAAAATCTAAATATTGAGAAAATCTCCTTTAAAGTTGTCCAAATGAAGTTCTTAGCAATGCATATTACTGATCAAAAATTAAGTTTTAATATATTTACGGTAGGAAATTTACAAAATATCTTCATGGAACATGATCTTTACTTAATATCCTAATGATTTTTGGCATAAAATAAAAATGGATAATTTTGACACATACAATGTATTGTTGGCTATTGCTACAAATATACCCCAGCGACTTAAGACTGCTTTTGTGCTCCAGGGTCACATATTTGGTCCTCTGGAATGGATTCTGAGCTTATATTGTAACAGCAGATGGCGCTCTACTCTTGTTTTTATCCGCACACTCAAATACTGATAAAGAAGAGCGCTGAAGAGCGCTTGTGTGTTCGGCTGAGTCTGTCATTTCACCTCGGCTCAGAATGCTTTTATGACGCGAGATTAATGTAAACACAGCCCACTGTGAACACCCTTGTAATTCACGTCAACCTTTTCGAATTTTATGAATGGTTATTTTAGGTTCAAGTGTGTGTAAGGATTTGGAAACAAGCAGAGTACAGCTGTTTCTAAAGCATGCAGCGCCATCTGCTGTTCAAGACTAAGCTCAGAATCGACTCGAGAGAGAATCGCGATGCATTCAGAAAACTGTATGAAAATGATACTGAATCATTTCTCGATTCGCGATGCATCGATTGATTTTCCCAGCCCTATATTTGACCTCAAAGCACTGATGTTAGTCTGTTTGTGTTCAGACAAGGCCTGTTTGTGCAGTCAGAGATGGAGGACTTCGAGCAGTTGCTATGGCGACTGGGTCAAGCCGGAGGAGTGATGCATCATGGGAAGAATCCTCCCGTGCCGCAGGGGCAGGAGTTTCACCAGCGCTTCGTCCTGCACTGTCTGGAGAACAGCCTGCAGTACCTGCTCTACTGCTACCTGGAGCACTACAGGTGAGACCCTAGGGCCAACAAATCTTTCTTTTTCATATCAGTTGATATCGATAATTATCACAATAAATGTCAAATCTTTATTTATTTTAAGTTTAAAGACAGATTTTTGCTCCAAAGTGAAAGTTGTTGAAACCAGACTGTTAAATTTCCTTAAAGAAAATAAATATCTTAGTAGAAAAAATAATTCCTTAGTTTCTGCATGTTCTAAAGAGTGATATTGTTTCAAATCAAAAAACAGGTTTGTGTTGCCTGATTATATTATTAATAATAATATTACTTTTATGTCTCTTAGGATTGCACATTTGATAGTAGTAGTAGCTTGAGTTAGGATGCAGATGTTAATTTTTGTTCATTATCCAAATCAGTAACATCTGTAAAAACTGTAGCAACCTCATTTTTATATGGTGAAATTTAATTATTCTATTAATTATTATTCTTCTTATTATTTTTTTTAATTAACCATTGATTTAAATGTATGCTACTATGGAAGACCAGTCACAGTTAAAACCACACATAGCACCTCAATACCATGGTAAAAATATAACTATATGTAAATATAAGTTAATGAACCGTGAACTAACCAACATCATAATTTTTATTAACTTGTTTGTTTGTGTGCGTATGTATATGTGTGTGTATACTTATACTAAAATGTAAAAGAAGAAAAATTTTAGTTTTACTTTTGACATTTCAATTTATAGTATTATTTTTAATTTAATTACATATTTTAATGTTATTTAAGTTTTTTTATGAAGCTCTTTTCCAGAGATGAATAGATGTCTGTCTGAGATGTTTCTCAGCAGGACTCGTCTCATTGTGGATGTTTTTCATTTCCTCTGTTATTCAGGTTAACTCCCGGGAATTGCCCAGTTCTGACCGACAGAAACCTGTTTGAGAGTTTCCCCTGGTTTGAGATGATGCTGAAATTACAGAAAATCACCAGAGACCTTAAAGGTGAGCGTATTTTCATGTGACTGTGGAAATGGTTTTCTAAACTGATGGACAGCTGTTTAATGGTTTTATCTCAAGACATTTGAAAGATTTTGTGACAGTATCTTAGGTATATAAACTAAAGCTTTTAATTTCTCAGTGGAAATAGTGGAAAATAATTAATTCTTGAAATTGATTTCCTTAAAAATATCCAAATATTTAAAGTATTAATATTAAAATTAGTGCTGTCAGTTGATTTAAAAAAATTCAAAAAACTAGGGATGCACCGATACAAAAAACACATTCAATCTTCAAATTAATGTGCAAACAACATAAAGACAGTAATTTTTTAATATTTGTTTAATGGCATCTTTTTTTATGACTGAAGGTCAGTGTCACTGATACCAACACTACTGATGTCTCTATAAAATTGTTTTCCCCCTAATATTTAACCATTGACTAGCCATTCAGCATTACACATTAATTGACAGCTATCAATTTTAACATTTATTAAACTTTAAAAAATAACTTATGTAAGTGAACTTAAAGCAATCTTCACATAAACCCATTATAGTGAATGTCATATTTAGCTGTGCCCTTCAGCAGAAATATACAGAAATTGAAATTGAAGTTATCAAACACTAAATTCTAAATTAAATATAGATGAATCCTTAAAGCTATAAAAGTTTCCTCTTTTTCTTTTGATGAACAGACGTCACAGCAGCTGGTTATTAGGTTATTTTGGCTGCTATTACTTTAAGAGCTGCCGCTGCTGAACGTGACGCGGATCTGACACTCATCGTATTTTCTCTCAGCTCTCTTTACCTTTTCTGACACACTTCAGATCTTAAAATCTCTATTAATGAGCTGACGAGTTGTGTGTTAGATTAGGGAGACAGTGCTGGGCTGCTCCAGGACAGTTTAGGGAAAGGGGGAAAGGGAAGTGGTGTGTGGCCAAGTATGGTGACCCATATTCGGAATTTGTCCTCTGTATTTAACCCATCCAAGTGCACACACACAGTAGTGAACACACACCCGGAGCAGTGGGCAGCCAATGCTGCGGCACCCGGGGAGCAGTTGGGGGTTCGGTGCCTTGCTCAAGGGTCTCACCTTAGTCGTGGTATTGAGGGTGGAGAGAGTGCTGGTTATTCACTCCGGACCTGAGACTCGAACCCACGACCTTCGGGTTACAAGTCCAACTCTCTATCCATTAGGCCGTGGCTGCCACGGCTGGTTTAGAAAACCATTTCAGAGTCATGTTCTTTAAATGTGACTCATTTAAAATATATTACATGCACGCACAGTTTTAAGGCAGCTTTATTCACCTTTTTGATAACTTCATGCCTTAACTGACCACGACATTGCATGCACATAGATTCTTTTCTATGTGCATTTATTTATTTATTTATTTTTTTTTACAAATATAGAGTGCCTCTATACACACTATAATAAATGTAGTAGAAAATGATTACCAAAAAAATGTGTAAAATATATGTCAAATTCAATGTGAAAGATTTTGGGACAGAATTTTAGGTATGTGAGGTTTAATTTCTGGTATGAAGGAGCTTGATGAGTGCGGTGTGTGGTGTTTCAGATCCGGAGCGGGTGTTTGGGGCGAGTCTGACGGCGGCGCAGGTTCTGCTGCCCGGGAGTCAGGCCAGCATCAGCAGCATGTTACTGGAGGGTCACAGTCTGCTCGCCCTGTCCACCATCATGTTCAGACCGGGCGGCATCGACCAGGTCAACAAAACATCCTTTCTGCTCAGACAACATACAAAACTACCAAATTTTGCTATAAGTTTGATTGCAGCATATAACCATTGCTGTTAAAGGCACAATATGTAAGATTTTCGTAAGAAAATAGCCAAAAACTACTTGCACCGTGTGATATATTTCATGCAGTTGTGTACTTACGTTATCCCAAAAGTTCCCAAGGATTTGTAAATCCAGAGAACTTCCAATTTTAAATAATGGCTCATCCCTGGTCATTGTTGCCTATCAATGACATAATATCCGCTAGGGATGGGCGATATGGACTTAAAACTATATCACGATATTTTCTGGTGTTTATTGTGATAACCGTATCAATGACAATAATTCGTATGCATCCACTGAGAGACAAAATATAGGGCACACATGTAACGTAATGTCTGTTTCATTCATACTGGAAGCTAGAGGGCGCCCTCGCGCAGAAACTACACAGAAGTAATAGAACTGATGACATTCCAGGAAATCCCTAATATGGACAAAGACATCCAGATCAGTTCTATTACTTCTGCGATGCATCTGTGTAGTTTCTGCGCGAGGGCGCCGTCTAGCTTCCAGTATGAATGAAACAGACGTTAGATTACATGTGTGCCCTATATTTTGTCTCTCAGTGGATGCATACGAATTATCGTCATTGATACGGTTATCGCAATAAATACCAGGAAATATCGTGATATAGTTTTAACTCTATATCGCCCATCCCTACATGAGACACGTTTGAAGTCTGCATGATTTCAGAAGTGCTGATTTTATTCTTAAAAAGAGAGTTTCTTCTCCATGTGATTTTGTTTGTGGTGTTCGCAGGCCGTGCGCGAGGGCGAGCGAGGTCAGGACCCGCTGAGCAGAGTCGACCCGCAGCTGCTGCGAATGGCCCTGAGCGCGTATCCCAAACTCAGAACGGCCCTGTTCCCTCAGAGCGGCCCGCGCTGCGATGTTTCCCTCTACCACCTACTGCAGGTACTGCTGCACTTCCACTAGCTCAAGCTTCATAACTTATATCACAATATGCTTATTAATATATGAAGTAAAATGTATATTAAAAATATTATTTTTTCAGATAAAAAAATACAAATTAAATTGTATATATTATTTTAGTTTTATTCATGTAACTTTTTTATTATTTATTATATTTTTTTAATTTAATTAAATATTTTAATTTCTATTATTATTTATAAATGTTTATATAATTTGTTTTCCCCCAGATATGTATGCTTAACTTTTTTTTTTTCATTTTTGTTTGTTTATTCATTTATTTATATTTTTCCTTTAATAATTTTTTTTTAAATTTTATAACCAAAATCACCAAATATATATATATATATATATATATATATATATATACAAAATATAAACAAAATATAAACAAATGTATATAAAATTACTGTATAAAAACATTAAAATTATATACACACTATAATAAATAATTAATATATACTGTATTGCTAAATATAAATCACATATTATATTTTTCTTATAGTTATAAATAATTTCATTTTCTGAAAAATAACACACACACACGCACACATATATATATATTATCTGCTAATTGATTTTCAAGAATTGAAACTCATATTTCATTAATTTCTCTTGACCTTTATTTAGGTGATGACCCATGAAAGTGAATTCTTTGCATAAGTTGTTCATCATAATTACATCTTTCTGCTGTTAAAGTGCCCAGAAACACTATTATTTATTTATTATTTTAAAATGATCAAGCCGCAACCTGCTCTGAAGTATTTCTGCTAAGCCTGAAGTTCATTTTCATTAGACTACAGACGCCTGGGTTTAAATGATCAGCAGCCGTTTGTGTTTTAATGGACACTGAGGAAAGCGTATGTGAGTCCATCTGTGTGTGTTTGCCGCCTGCAGCGTGTATAATTCATTCTCAGCTCATTACTTTCAGCAAGCAACACACTCCATCCTGAAATTAATGTTTTGCAGATTTTAGCAGGCATTTTTTGGAAACAGATCCATGTCTTCCACTCACTGAAATCAGCTTTAGTGTTTCTCTGATTGCTTGCATTTGGGAAGTACATCCTCTTATTGATGTGATAGTTATGCAAGTCATTTTATATTGGTAACAGTATATATTTAGTTATTTTTCTTCCATTCATCCGTCTGCATACATACTATAATTAATACAGAGGAAAGTAATAAATTCTTGAAATGAGTTTACTGATTTTTGTTTATAGAATATATATATATATATATATATATATATATATATATATATGCACACTATATTAAATATAGTGGGAAAAAAAATCATTTTTGAAATTA
>JAFVLL020002689.1:0-51576 GCA_021397915.2 Tor tambroides | reverse complement strand
TATTTATTTATTTATTTATTTTTACAGTAATTCACAATAAAACAGGCAAAAACGTATCACACACAACACCTACCAACACCCTAGCAACCACCCAGAAGGGTTGCCATGTCCACTTATCATAAGCAAAGCTTATTAAGTGCCATTGGGCTTATTGTTTAGAGGTGAGCCAATCCAGTTTGTGTAGATAATCAATAGGCAGGTGCAGATCACTTTTTTTTATTTATTTATTTTTTTTATGTGGCTTATTTCCAAGATAATTCATTTAGATTTAATTGTATCATGCTTGTTCTTATTTGCATTTTTATAGAAATATTTGGAAACGTGGAGACATATGTGGCTTCTTTCTGAGATAATTCATTAAGATTTAAGTTTATTATGATTGTCCTTTCTTACCTTTTTACAGCAACATTTGGCAACACAGAGTCAAGACATATCTTCTTCCCTGTGTATTAACAACTACAACAAAACACCATTATATACACATATAGTGTTCATTATTAATTAAGAATAACTGCTGGGAACTTATTGTAACGTGTTACCATATATATGAGCGTGTGTTTGAAAGTTTGAAAGTATCGTTGTTGTTGTTGTTGTTGTTGTTGTTGTTGTTTTGAAAAGTGCATTTGTGTATGTGTTATTTACTTACAACATATCATACAGAAAACTAAACCATAAGCATGAAGAAACTGCATATGTGCTTTATAGCACCCCACGGGAACCCAGGATTGTAACAGGGAACCAAACATCTCTAAATTAAACAAAACAATGAAGAATAAAAATAGTGAAATAGACTTCAGATGTCATGCTTGTTATTTACAGCAGTGTCACAGAGAAATGACATTGCTGAGAAAGCTGCTTACTGAATGAACTGCATTAATACAGTAAAGTGTACTTCAGTTACATATAGGAATGGCTTTCTGTTGTTGGTGCTATAATAACCCGACATTATTTTTATTGTGAGCTGATTATTTAGCAGAAGTTGATACTCCATCACCTGTGTGACACCAACCGTTCTGTATTGAACCAATGTGTTTCCAGTGATGGATGTGCAACAAAGTTGCCACAATTTCAGGAAACAGTCCTGACAGTTTTTTTTTTTCCAATGCTGCATTGTGCTATGGTGGTTAAGCAGTGAGGAAACGTACTCCAGAACAACCTAGAAACCACATATTGAAGCATGCTGGAAAATCATTCAGATCACCATAGGAGCCTTACAGTGGCAGCCTCCAAACAAGACACTCTGCTCCATAATACCTAGTTTTGCACTCACAAATCTAGTCATTTTCCGAGCCTGATGTTATTTGTCTTGCAGCAGTCTGACTCTGCATTAACAGGGTTTGTTTGTTTGTTGGACTGAGTCTCATCGTGTGTCTTTGCAGTAGAGCGCTGTTCATTGTTTCCACTAGGCTTGCTTGGCTTGATTACACCTGCTCTCATGACAGTGATCTTCAACCCAGCTGAATTCATTTGTAAACACTTTAATGGTGGGTTAAAGCCATTTTATTGGCCCTCTTTTCTTTACTTAATTGGATGGTATTTTAGCTGAAAACAAAAGAGATGTGCTGAATGTTAAATGTGGATATTTATGTGCAAACTCACAAAGCTAGAAAAAGTAGCACTACTTAATTTAAAAGAAACAAAGAAGTAAATAGCACCAGGACAATGTTAGTGCACTTTCTGTTGTTTATGTGTTAAACAGTCATTATTACTGAACAACAACAAAAAAGCATTGCAAATAAAATAATGTTTGTTTAATACATTAAACTCTAATATGATTCATACAGTTGGAGAACTAGACGCGTCTTCTCTTTTCTTAATAATATTAGTGGAATTGTCAATCATTTGGACACAACAGAAACTCTTTATTTCTTGTCAGCTTAATGGATTATTCTGATTTGCTCTAGTTCATTGTGTTTCTGAACTCACTGAAAACACAGAAATCATTACAGCAGCTAAATACTACATGAAATATGGCATTGAAATAATGCTTTCCCTAACATATTTAGTTTTGACATTTAATTAGACTGAGAATTGAGACCCAATGGCCCAAAAGCTTTTTAGTAAGAGTTGGATTTTCTTAAAAAGATAGTGTCAAGCGTTTCCATGCATCTGAAGTTGATTTTTTTTTTTCTTCCATGAATTCCATGTTGAATGAACTAAAGCAGAGGCACCAGTTTTTTTTTTTTTTTTTTTTTTTTTTTATGACAAAGACCAAACATATTAACCGAGGGTAGTTAACCAAAAGTAAATATGGCATTTTATCCGACTATGTTATATTAAAATGTACATAGAAAATAAATAAACAAAATGTTCTACCTACCTAAATAAGTAAATAATACTATTTATTTATTTATTTCACCCTTCTTGTGATACAGCATGCATTTTGAGAATTTGCTAGTGTTATGTATTGTGCATGTTTGTTTGACTTGACAATGTTACATTAGAAAAAGTTGAATATTTATGCACATACCTGGGATGGGCTGTTGTTTTATATATATTTTAAAGTTGAATGATGATAAATGTGTATTTTCTTAAATATCAGTGCAACATTTTCACAACGCTTCACTTCTAAAGATAAAGTTAAACATCTTAACTGGAAGATTGAAGTGAAGATGCTATTCTAAGAGCATGTGTGAGATTGTAGATATTTTTATCCCAGTGTAAATTCCACTTAATTGCGGTTATAAATATAGGAAAAAGCATCACATGTCAGTCAAATGCACTGGAGCAGTTTAATAATTTCTAACAAACTAAAAGCAAAAACGGCACATTCATGACATGCTGGGTTACAGAGTTCATTTTTCAGCCTTTCTCTTGCTTCCAATACATGTTTTAATAAGGTTCTTCATTTATCAGATGCAATCAAAGTCTGTGGCACAGTCAAAGTGTGTGTAATATATGCATATGTCCATTAAAGTTAAATATGCATTGTCAAAGTGGGAAGATTGACTTCCTAGCAGCCGAGATAGGAATGTTGACTTTAATAAATGTAAAAAAGGAAACATAAAAGGATGGAATAAGTGAGGCAGTGACATAACAAAAGGCCAATTTGTTTTATAAATTACAACCATATAAACTGTCATGGCTATGTATAATGGTTCAAGGTTTTCTGCTCCTCTCAACGATAAAAGTTCATTTGTTATTTTATGGCAGTATAACTCAGCACAATGGAGCGCTTCTCTGGACATGTGCCTTATACTTATAGAACAGGCAGGAGTTCTTCATTTTATTTTCTCTTTTTCTCCACAAGAATGTGCAAAAAATGAGTATGAAATATTTTCCCGAACAGGAGCTCCCACACAAATGAAAAAAAAAAAAAAAAACATTTGGGAAAAGCTCCAGGCTGTTTGGGATACAGCTGCTGCACAATACCATTTCCAAATATACACTACTATTCAAAAGTTTGGTGTCAGTATGATTTTTTTTTTTCTTTTTTAACCATGGTTCATTATATTGATCAAATAGTGAAAGTTTGTTCTTTTAAACTTCCTATTCATCAAAGAAACCTGAAATAGAATGGAATCACAGTTTCCAC
Organism: Tor tambroides; assembly: GCA_021397915.2. NCBI lineage: Eukaryota > Metazoa > Chordata > Actinopteri > Cypriniformes > Cyprinidae > Tor > Tor tambroides. Next base: position 48,041 of record JAFVLL020002689.1, on the reverse strand, counting down.
AAATAAAAAAAATATTCATCATCACAACTGTTTTCAACATTGACAATAATCAGAAATATTTCTTGAGCAGCAAATCAGCATATTAAAATGATTTCTGAAGGATCGTGTGATACTAAAGACTGGAATAATGATGCTGAAAATCCAGTCTTGATCACAGAAATAAGTTGCATTTTACAGTATATTCACACAAAATAGATATTCACATTACATTTTAAAATAAATTCACATAGAAAACAGTTTTTTTTTTTCAAATGGCAGCAATATTTTACAATATTCCTGTTTTTGCTTTAACATTTCAAAATTTACTAATGCATTATTAAAAATAAAAGTTTCATCTGTTAATATTATTTAATGAATCAATGCTAACATGAACAGTTGTATTTGTATTAACTAACACTGAAACAAAACAAACTTATGTTCAGTTCTTGCCTTTATTTAAGTTGATTTAATTCAAATAACTAAAATTACAGACATTGAGACAAATGTTTCTAAATAGCACCAGATTAGGGTTATTTGAATATTCAAATAGAAAACAGTTCTGTGAAATTGTAATAATATTTCATAATTTTGCTATTTATACTATATTTTTGATCAAATAAATGTATCTTTGGTGAGCAGAAGATATTATTATTATTATTATTATTAGTCACACTTTATTTTAAAGTCCAATTTTCACTATTAACAAACAATTAACTACAAACTTTGCTACTGTAAACTCCTAATTTGCTGCTTATTAATAGTTAGTAAGGTAGTTGTTAAGTTTAGATATTGGGTCGGATTAGGGATGTAGAATATAATCATGCAGAATATGAGCTTTATATGTACTAATAAACAGCCAATCCCTTAAGAAAATTAACCATGGTTTTATTATAGTAAAATTGTAGTAACCACATTTTTTTTTTTTTTTTGGCATTTTGACTACTATTTGTATAACCATAGTTTTACTACAAATACCATGGTTAAACTATGGTTAGTGAAGCAAAACCATGGTTAATTTGTGGTAACCATGGTTTAACTATAGTAATCATGTTTTTTTTTTTTTGTTTGTTTGTTTTTTTTTTGTAGTAAAACCATGGTTAATTTTCGTAAGGGATATGGTAATAATAGGCCTGTTAGTTAATCATGAGAATAGGTCCCTATACTAAAGTGGTACATTTTTATTATTATATGCAATAATTATGGTAACACTTTATTTCGATAGTCCACTTTAGACATTCTATATCAGTAAGTAACTTTGCAACTACATGTCAATTAGCAGTCATTAGAGTATTAGTAGACTGTCTGTTTGATATCTTCTAACACTTTATTTTGATGGGTCCACAACATACACCATACTTTACTATGAGAAACTTTGCAAGTATATGTCAACTAACCTTAAACCTACCCTAACAGTCTACTCTGAGAGTTAGTAGATGTGTAGTTACAAATTAATGAGAATTAACTGACATATAGTTGACACGTAGTTACAAAGTCACTTATCGTTAGTAGAATGTCTAAAGTGGACTATCAAAATAAAGTGTAACCATAATCATTATTATAATATTACTCAAATACCCACATTTCTGAATGGCAGTATATCTCCATATAAAATGACAGAGATTGGGAAAATGTTTTTAAATAGCACCACATCAGGTTTATTTGACCCGTAACAACAGCAGAACCCTGTTTTGGAGTTTGAGAATGAAGAGGAGCCTGAAGACCAGAGGAAGGTGCTTGATCTCAAAGTTCTGAAATTCCAGATGTTTCCAGAAGCGATGAATCACAGCAACTGCAGATTATCAGATGCAGCAGGATCCATTAGTACAGATCCACCGCAAACCATGAGCACATGTAGTCACACCAAGCACCCGATGTGCTCATGATCTCCACCAGGAAAACAAAAGAAAGACCAGTTCCTTTATCAGTTCAAGAAACCTATAAAAATTCAGCATGCCTTTCTGAATTCAGCATGTCGGTGTTTTCTACACCTCTCATTAGCCGCAGTGTTGATGCTGTGCTCATTTGCATCCCCACAATAACACACCTCGAAATGAAGCTGGATTCCGCTAGTTGATTTCTGACAGCTGGAGGCTTTGCTTCTCTGTTGTGGCTTACTTATTGCTGTTATTTTACTTTACTTTGAATATTTTGTATAATTAAATTAGTTGCCATCTGTGCTGTTGGCTCACGATTGAAGTGCTTGGGAAAGAAAGTAGCTACGTTTGACTGATCAACCGTTGCAAATCACCTACGTGTAACCATATACTTTTATTTTTCTGTGTAACACAATGAATCCCTCCTCTGTGAACACAAAGCCTTTGAACTGATATTGAGGACTATTGAGAGAAATCGGTGGCTTGTTGATCAAATTATTGCACATAACTTGAATAAATAAAATCTGCTTAGGTTCAGCTCCATTACAGGACATCAATTCTCCATTCACGCTTTGTAATAAATATTATGAACCCAGTAATGGACTGTGTTGCTCTTTATGACAAATGGCTTTGGCCAGGTCTCTCTTTGTGATTTCTGGCTTCCACAGGAACCACTTTTTGCAAAAAAAGCGTCTGAATCATTGGCTGAGTGCAATCATTCAGAATCCAGACAGCTAATACAATGAAAAAGCCCTGATGTATGGTGTCCTGTATGAATGCCTGTAAAATATTACAAAAGCTTGCAGAAATATTTTTTTTAGTAATAAAGACATTTTTACTGTTATCATTCTATATTCTCCTGTTCTTTTATCGCCGGCGTAGTGTATTTTAACTTTGAGGCAGACAGTATTGTTAAGAAAAAACAACAACAAGTGAACATAAACTGTGTACTGTTGAGAATACAATAGGATGGGACAAAAGAATAATTTAAAAGGACAATCTAGCAAAAATATGAACTGGGAAAGCTTGTAAATCTCTAAGCATATCTGCTGTGGTTTAAATTAGTTTTTCACAAACCATAGTTTATACACTAAAAAAAAAAAAGACGTCTTATGTGTGTGCCTTGCATACAAAATACACATCAAAAGTCTGAGGTCAGCTCGTTTTCAACATTGATAATAATCAGAACTGTTTCTTGAGCAGCAAATCAATATACTAGAATGATTTCTGAAGGATTATGTGACACTGAAGACTGGAGTAATGATGCTGAAAATTCAGCTTGATCACAAGAATAAATTATATTTTAAAATATGTTCACATAGCAAACAGTTTTTTTCACCCATCAATGTATGTATGTCTTTATTTATTTATTGTTTATTTGTTTTTTTTTTGTTTTTTTTGTTTGTTTTGCTTGCTTGTGTCTCTGTGTGTGCTTCGATCAAATAAATGAAGCTTTGGTGAGCAGTAGAGATTTATTTCAATAACATTAAACCACTATGACACAAACATACAAACAAATAAAAATAAATAAATAAATAAATGAATTAAATAAAATAAAATAAAGTAAAATAATGTACCTTTGGTAAGCAGTAGATATTTCTTTCAAGAACATTAAAACATTATGACACAAACAAACAATAAAATAAAATAAAATAAAACATTCACCATGTTGATAAAACTGATTAAATCAGGCACATTATGTTCTTTACAAGCAAATTATATAAAGGACATTTCTCTTTTATATAATCGCTGAAATATCAGTAGTTGTAAAACTACAGTTTGACCTGTTTAACTATAATAGTTAAATATAATAATTAAAAAAAACAAAAAAACAAAACTGTTCTGTTTAAATATGACACACTGTTTTTCCATCTAAAAACAGCCCTCAGATAAGGTTGGACTCTTATGCTGGTTCTTCTCAGTAGTAATTTTACCTCGTTGGCAGAGTTCACCAGACTGTCTCAAAATCGTCATTATAGCACTGAAGTGTAAAAATCCCTGACCTGCATGGTTAGGCAATATTATTCATGTTAGCATGAAAAAAAAAAAAAATCTAATTCATAACTGAAGAGTTTAAAATGCTGGTGCAACCCACTATAAGACATAAAGTGTACACAAAATACTCAGCATTTGAGTTGGACTTTACAACATGTTCAACTGGGCATTGGCTGACCTTAGAAACAAGGCATAATTTAATGTGGAAGAGCCTTGGATGTTTTTTGGTGACTCAAATGAATAAATAACCCAAAATAGTGGCCTGGCTTCCTCAAGACTTTGAAAGAGAATTTTCATGCTGTTCAGCACCATGGACAGCGACAACCAAACATATATATATATATATACACACACACACACACACACACGGCTCATTCAAATTCAACAACTGCACAGCACAAATAAGTGCAAAGATGTGCTACTGAGAACCAAAGATACATATGTTAATGCTGATTTGAACTAAAACAACAACAACAACAACAACAACAACAACAACAACAAAACACTATAGTGAAGTAATGAAAATGTAATGAGACTCTTATTGAGAATAATGAGAATTACAAAAAACTCAAAGTAAAACATCCCAGCCCATTACGGCAATGAGAGTTTAGGGAGAAGTGTGCTTAATTGTCATGGAAATAATGCAATAAATCTTACTGATCCTAAAATGAATGCAAAATACACCCATGCTTTGTTGAGGAGGAAATGTTTGGCTCATATATGTGCTGAAAAAGCATTGCACATGCTTCAGATTCATATTACACCATTATCATTAGAACAGCAACACCCTCCAGCTGCAGAGTATAAATAACTGTGTAAGCAATAAATAAGCATGCTGTTCTGGGGCTTGTGCTGTACCAGTCCAGAGGAAGAAAGGAAGGACAAATTGTTCATTTATTTGTGAAAATCAAGACAACAAGCATGGCAGACCTATGGCTAAGATGGAGAGGGGAGAGGCTGGACTCATTACACGCACTAAACCTGTTTAAAGTGTCTCTGTCTAGACCGACGCTTGCTGCCGTGTTGTTTGTCAAATTCAATTTGGAGAAATCAGAGGACTACTTGGCACAGAGGTCAAGGCAATTTCAACGACAATGAATCTCATATATCCACTGGGGGAGTGTGGGAAAAAGCCCTATTAGCTGTTAAAAGTGTATCGTTCTCTTTACATACATGCTGAAACACCGACACTTGTTCGCTCTCCTTGTCTGCCACATGGCACTGCCTTTTCTGAGTCGTCAGCAAGTTCTGCCAGCACACAGACACTGCATGCAGTCAATGAAATATATGAGTCCTCCATCTTTTGGGTATCACATTGCATAAAGATATCACAGTCCACAGCTGTTGTGCAAAGCATTCGCAGTAGATTAGGACTGTTAAGAATTAACTATTCAAGAATGCTTCTTTGCAGCACTCAATTTTAAACAAATCTGAACAGAGGCTGTTGCAAAGCGTGCAAACACATACACATACACACACACACACACACACGTACACAGCTGGAGAACGGAGGGGGTCTCTTCAGGAGGTGGTTTCATAGGGCACACATGTGTTTTTTGCTCAGTCGCTGTGTGAAGTGACATTCATAAGCTCCAGGTGTCACATTTAGCTCAGCTCACTGCTGTTTCATGTGACAAAGTGAAGTTTAACTGCATGAGTTTAGCTGATATGACATTTGGAGTCTATTATTTGATGTAATCAAAATTATATAGTCATTTTAAACACTGAAATACACAAAACAATAGGATTCCCTAGATAGATAGATAGATAGATAGATAGATAGATGAAATAACTTTAAATAAGTTACACTGCTGTATCACAGTAGTCACTTTTGTCTATCATGGTAATATCTCTGAATGTGTACCAACATGCTACTGTAAAAAAGTGCTTCTGTAAGAGTGCAAACCTTTATGATGATTTCCTGGGCTTTCCTGTAATATTTCCCTGTGACCTGTATGACAATATTAGAATACGCACTGAAAAAAAAACAAAAAACAAAAAAAACTGGCTTTAAGTCAAAATATTCACTTAACCATCATTCAAAAATCAGCATAAATACTTTAATTTTTATTTTATTCATTATTACCATTATTAATTTTGATTTTTACATTGGTGATATGATAATATAACTATATTGTAGTTAATTATATAACTTATATAATTAATATAACAATAAAATATTTTTTTTTTTTCTAAACGCTTCTTAAAAATAAACACTTATAAGCTAATAATAATAATAATAATACATCTTTGTAAAATGTTCATATTATCTATAATGGTGCATGATCGCATTGTTTGATTTAATGAGTGGTGGAATAGTTTTGGTTTATTGTGTATGTGTTTAATTATAGGATGTTGTTGTTTATATATATTTCACACACTATTTCATTGTGTAGCCTATGATGCTATTGTTTCAGTTATTCTATGTGAATGTGTAGTACGCGGCTCTCAGTACTGCCGCCTGCCGCTCGCGCTCAGCACCGCCGCAGCTGCTATAAACCACCAGCGCTTTACGTGAGACCCTCAATCCACGCGCAGCGGCACCGCGAGCGGAATGACACCGAACGACGCGCGTCTCTTGCTCCTGCTGCTGCTGGGGCTCCGTGTGAGCGGAACCCGGGCCGGGGGAAAGCTGGACGAGGACCGGGACAAGAGAGGCGAGGCGGAGAGTCCGTGTGAGGTGAAGACCGTGACCGTGTCCACTCTGCCCGTACTCCGGGAGAATGAGTTCAGCTTCACCGGCGCGGGATCCGGGAGTCTCGCCGGAGGGGAGTCCAGACTCCTGCTGTTCGTCAGGACTGACCTGCCGGGTCGCATCTCGGTTCTGGATGATCTGGACAACACGGCGCTGCCCTACTTCACCTTAGGTGAGATTTGACTGTCCGTCAGTCACATCTAGAGCTGAGCTGAGAGATGACAGATGATCTCTGCGCGTTTGCCTGATTCTTATGCATCTGAGAATGAGAGACACGGGTTCGTTTTAAGAGCAAGCTTTATTTCAGAGCACACGATCGGAATGACCATTCTTACTGTGTTCAAAAGCGATAAAGGTGCTTCAGTGGTTCTTCACCCTCATGTTCTGCTTGAGCTCTGAGAGATCTCTCAAAACTGTGCTGAAGTATCAGGTTGACTTTTCCTAGTTGCATTGAAACTGAAACTGAAAATGTGGTATTACTCCTGTTTGACGTCTCAGAGAAATCAAATATAAAATATGCATGTTGTAGATGAGGGGATTCTCTTCAGTATAGTATATTTTGACTGAAAATGTGGAGAAGCATGTCTCCGATAGCCAGTATTTCTCTATATTGTGTTTTGAAAGAAGACAGATTAACCCTGCATTAGTCATTATGTGATATTTCAGACTTATTTTGGAATACAACAGCTTCAGCATCGTCCTGGTCAGGTTAGAGGAACATATTACAAGAAATGTATTACTATTCAAAGTTATTGTTAGCATTATTATTTGCACATACAGAATATTGTACAGCACGGTCTCTGGGTTGGAAACAGCAAAGTCAGTCAAGTTGGTTACATGGTTCTTTAGTCATGTAGAAAGTTCTTCATGTGTTGTTATTGGTTCTTCACGTTATAGTCTTGTTTGGGGTTCATTAAGTGGCAGATTCATTGGTTTCTGAAGAACTAAGAAATAAAAAAAGTGTGTTGCATCAATTGTAGGCTTCCTGGCTAAATATGACAACTTTTCCTTGTTGTGCGAAACAGCAATGTTTCAGCAAATGTAATTTGCACATTTGTTGGTCATCTCTCAGGTTTGATATCTTTGAATGAATGTTTGAAATGCTTGTTAAGCTTTCTGTTAACCCATTTAACTTTTAATGGAAATCGGGTGTGCTTAACATGGATGTACCATAACATTTCAAACAAGAAATCATTAAACATGCCAGTACAGTCAGTGCACAGGACTGAATGAAAAACAGCAATGGCAACTGCTCTATATTGACCACCACGTTGCCCTTTAACCCATATATAGAATTTCAGTTACGCTCAAACACAATATTGATGTTGACTGCTACTGGAAGAGGAAAACTGGGAACTATCACTATACATAGAGATCATATGATCCAGTCTGCTTTCTCAGTGTTGTGCAGATTTTATTTGTATGCAACACACGTTACTGTTTAAATATACCCTGAAGCCATATGTGTATCTGCTCTGTGTAAACATGAATCTATATGCGTTCAGCAGAGCATTTGAGTCCCCTCAATTAATGGATGTAGACACAAGGCCCGTGTTTAGTCCTGCAGATTTGGGACTTCAGTGCAGAAATCTTCCTGGAACACGGCTAGGATTGGAGAGCTATCCGCTGTTCTTTGAGTGGTGAAATGCAATGTCAGAAAACAGCTGGTATTAGATACTAGCCGTGAGTGAAGGAAAATCCGCAGGCAGTTTCAATGCAAGGAAAGCTTAAGTGAATGAGTGTCAATTAGGGGTATGCATTTTGAGAATGAGAATGATTTGTCTGTGATTTTGTTGCTAAAACAAATGGGTGATATTTTGTGTGTTTGTACATTGACTAATTTAGGCCTGTCATGTCAGCTGACTCTTGAAGTTTTTCATGTTCTTCATATTCTGTGCAGTGATTCTTTCACAGCAGTGACAGTTAACTTTTTCATTAACTTTTTCATTATTTCCCCCTTAAATTAATTTCCAGGGGCATTTTTACCTTCATAAGTATTTTTTAACCTTATTAGATGTACAGTATGCATCATCAAATAAGTCAAATTCTTATATTTAATCAATAAATTCAGTTAAAATAATAAGTCATTATAACACTGTTACAAATCAAATGAAATTAGTATCAACAAAATGCACTTTTGCACTGCAGAAGTGGCACAAAAGTTGCAACTAAAGGAGCATTTAGCTGTATTTACACTGCAATTACAATTACAAAAATAATGCTATGACATTTATGTTTAAATGCAATATGTTAAATGGTAAAATATGACTTTTTTATATTTTACATATGCAACTAAAGCTGTCTTAATGAAGGAATCATTGAATCATTCATTCAACCAGTTCATTCAAATGGCTGATTCATTCAGGCACGAGGCAAGTGACTGCCTTTTTGAATGGATAATTGAATCATTCAGTCACTCGGATTCATTTAGTATTAAACCAGCACTGTATGTGGCTCGGAGATGTACAATGGTTCTGTTGTGGCTGTGTTTAGAACTATTTTTGTGAGCAAAAAGAGATGACACTGGATATATAGTGTCTAAAATGTAACTCACAATATGAACTTCTTGCTTATTGAGATATGCAATCAGCCTAAATAATACAAACTAATGTTTTGAATGACCATACTGTCCTACCATATAAGTCCCTTGGGGATATAACTATGGGGATAGTTCGCTCAGAGGTGAGGGTTCTGTCGTTGTTTACTCACCTTCAGGTTGTTCCATGCCTGTATGAATTTCTTTCAGCTTTGAACACATAAGAAGATATGTTGGGGTATGTTGATGGCCAAGCAGTTGGGGGCAGCCATTGACTTAGTATGGACAAAAAAATGCTGTGAAGGTCAATGGCTGCGGTCAATTGTTTGGTGGACAACATTCTTCAAAATATCTTATTTTATAATCGGCAGAGGAAGTAGTCACATGCAGATTTGGAACAAGTTGAGGGTGAGTAAATGATGACAGAATTTTCTTTTTTGGATGAACTATCCCTACCATTTGAAACCTTATAACACAATAAAATCATAAACTATATATTAAAATTACCTTAAAAATAATATAACAAGACTTAAAAAAAATAAAAAATTGAAAATCTGGAGTCTGAGGGTGCAAAAAAATCTAAATATTGAGAAAATCGCCTTTAAAGTTGTCCAAATGAAGTTCTTAGCAATGCATATTACTCATCAAAAATGAAGCTTTGATATATTTACAGTAGGCAATTTACAAAATATCTTCATGGAACATGATCTTTACTTAATGTCCTAATGATTTTTGGCATAAAAGAAAAATCAAGCGAGGAGAGTGAGAGAGAGCGTTTCGCTGACCGTCGCTCAAGCGCTCACCTCCAGTCTCAGACGTGATTTATTACCTGAAGCGCTCGGGAATGTTCAGAAAGACAGAGAGAAGATTAAAAAACGACAAGATGAAAGTTTTTATCCGTACTGCTTTTTTGTCTGGTCTTTTTGATCTAAGCGAGGAATTTCTCAGAGCGGACGTGGAAATAAAGTGTGAAAACACAACTGATGAGTCTGTTCTCAGTGTGTGTGTGTGTGTGTGTGTGTGTGTTGTACATACAGCTCAAAAATATTATATTACAATATTATTCAGCCTTTGGCAAATTTTACTTATATCTTGACATGTACTTGTCTGGAATGATTTGAAAAGAGGAACAATCATTTAAATCTAGCATATTATATTTGAAATTAATGCAACAAGTAAAATACTGTAAAATCGGGCAACAATCTAACAACCATCATACCAATCATGGCATGTTTTTTTTTTTTTTTTTAATGAACTCAAGGAAGAATGATTTTTAATCACTTCATTTATATGCACCAATATAACAATGCATAAAAATAAGAACCAGTATTTACCTCGATTTTTTTTAACAAAATCATTTTAATACAAATGAATGAATTAATCTGAGTTTTTAATTTAAAACTGACAAAATTACCTAATTTATGTAAATTAATTCATCCTCGTAAGTATAACTTTGCTATTGTTGCTGAATTTTAAATCAGAGATGCTGTTAAAACATGTTTCAATGCTGTCAAATTCGTGAGTCAGAAGACAAGAAGAGATTGTTAAAAAAAAATATATATAAAAATAAAAAAAATTATAAAAATCATATAAAAAGGGTATTGTGTGCCCACAATTTTTGCCAGTAAAACAGTGTAAATACTGTTTTATATTAATGTTCACCAGGGTTGCATTTATTTGATCCAAAATGTAGAAAAGCTGTAATATTGTGAAATATTATTGCAATTTTAAATAACGGCTTTCTATCTGAATATATTGTAAAGTGTAATTTATTGCTGTGGTCAAAGCTGAATTTTCAGCATCATTACTCTAGTCTTCAGTGTTGTGTTGATTTGCCGCTCAAGAAACATTTCTGATTATTATCAGTGTTGAAAACAGTTGTGCTGCCAAATATTTTTGTGGAAATCGTGATACATTTTATTTTTTCAGGATTCTTTGATAAATATTTACATTTACATTTAGTAATTTAGCAGTCTCTTTGATCCAAAGTTACTAATGAGGACAATGGAAGCAATCAAAATCAACAAAAGAGCAATGATACACAAGTGTTATAACAAATCTCAGTTAGCTTAATGCAGTACACATAGCAAGTTTTTTTGTTGTTGTTGTTGTTTAATTAAATATATAATAAACAAAAAGAAAACAGATAGAATAGGAAAAAAATAGAGCAAGCTTGTGTTAGACAGCATTTATTTGAAATATAAACCTTTTGAAACATTATAAATGTCTTTACTGTCACTTTTGATAAATTTAATGCATTGCTTGCTGAATAAAATTATTTGTGTAAGTAGTTTACAAATGTTACTGACATCAGAAGTTTGAATGGTACTGTATGTTGTGGCACAGACATCATGTGCAGCTGCTGCTAGAGATTTGAATGTGCATCATTGAATGATTTTGGCAAACTGTCCTCAAACAAGAAATGCCCTTCATGCTTTGCAGAGTCTAACAATGCAGAATATTTGAGTCCCAGCAAACAAACCGTGAGAGCTGATGGTTAATGCAGGAGCCTCATATAAACAGTCCCTGTGCTGTTACAGATGAACTACAGCTATCAGAGAAACCAGAAAATGCCACAATTACATTTTTTTGTTTTTCATTGATTTATTTAACCTTTTCAAAATGTCACACTAATTGAAGGAGGTTTGTGGATAATTAGTTTCCCCTCCTCAATGCAAGGACAATTAGAAAAACCTGGAATACACAGTATGATTATTAATTAAAGTATTTTAAAAATGATTTAATCCAGTTAAAAACTCCTAAGCTGCACTGTGGAACTTTTAGTTAAACGATAATATGTACAGTATGTGCACACAGTATTATTATTTTTGTAATATTTTAAAATGAATGTGATTTGTATTTTAGTGTATTTCATTTTTTACATTTGTAAAGTACATCAGGGACACATAATATAACTGCCCACACACCCATACCCACAGTTTTCTCTTAGAATTTGCTAAAAAATAAAACACTAATAATTTGAAAGAAAAGGCAAGTTACAAATCAAATTAAACTTCACATTTTTAAATAGAAAGACTGAAATGATCATAAACAACATTACTGTTCAGTAATTCATGCAAGTGCTTTAGCAACATATAGTTTTGACATTTCAGCTTGCACACACTTATTCTCTTTCCCCATAGACTTCCATTGTAAGTACATTACTGTAAATTCAATATTTGCATGTGTATTCCTTTAACTTCCTGGCTTGTGTTTGACAATGATGGCTGAACACATCTGAAAATTAGAAGTCAACAGGATTCAGTCTTTTCCAGTTCATGTGCAACGCAATGCAGACAAACTAACAGAAGTGAATGAGAGTATAATGCATTTCTCATTGCTGCTTGTCTCTGCAGAAACTCCAACTCACATTCTCTCTTGCAGTGCATTTACAGCATTATGTGTGCCATTATGTGTGTGTACAATTTTGGCAGTACAACTAAAGGGACAAAAACACACACAGTGAACTTTTCAAAGTGCGTTTAATAAGGATGCTCGACAAATTGTGCATCTGTTTGATTAGAATCTCCCACAGCAGAGTTGCATTCAATTATTCATGGTAAAATACACCAGCTATACGGCATTTGCATTTATAACTCTCTTTGTCACTTTTATAGCAACTTTGAGGGGTGAAACAATCGGTCTGGTTTTGCCATGTGGTGTGAAAGCGTCTAACAGCGGACATTTCAAGTCAACAAATCATGGATGCTAGTCTGTTGTTCAAGACTTCGGGTTTATAAATGGATTTAATCAACTTTCTGCGTGCAGCAGCCTTCGGATTTACACAAACCTTTGATGAATTAAAACCAAAATTATTTGACAGGGGATATACTGGCTATCAAATAAAAGAGCAACTCTGATAGATCTTAAAATGGAAAGTGCTGCGCGGAGCGAATGTTTTATACCAACACAATGGGCAAACGGACATTTGATCATTTAAAGGCAATGTACCATTCTTTAAAAATGTGTTGTTAGTCAAAGCACGTCTTCGGACAGAAGTTAATCATAATGGAGCACATGACAAACAAACCGCTATTTATATCACATCAGCAGTCCGGAGTCACAAATCAAAGCAGTTGCTTAAGTTTGGTGATTCAGGTTGTTTGTCAATGTGCTTCCAAACCCTATGCCTCTCTTTCTTCTATAAAAATAAATAAATAAATAATAAAATAAAATAAAATAAAATAAAATAAAATAAAATAAAATAAAATGTGTTCAATAATATTCATACCCAAGTAGACAAAAGTGAATAACATTGAATCTGTTTGTCACAAAAAGCTGCACCCAAAAAACAGACTTGTTACTTACTTGTTCAGATGGCAATATATGGTGACAATTCTTATTTGGGTCATATATTCCAAGATGTAGGCTAGAATCTGTGATTGTGAAGTACAGTAAATATCCACACCGGTGCGGTGACTGACTGCAACACATACTCCTCAAAACATTAGATTCATCCGTGCTGGAGCTGTGCCAACTCACAACCCATGCAAGGAAGATAATTCCGCAAAAAGCTGCAATTACAGGTTTTCAAACAGAGATGGCGACAAAGAGGCAAAACTTATGGACTGCAGCTTTAATGAAGTAATTCACCCAAAACTAAAATTATGCAATTGTTTATCAAACCTCATCATTACATCATTACAAACCCATATTGCTTTCTTTCTTCTGTGGACTCAAAACGAAATTATATAATTTATACAATTATAAATAATATATAATATATATATATAATTTATACAATACAATTACAATTAACTAATAATAAATTAATAAATCACAATTCATTTTATTTGACTGTAATATATATATATATATATATATATATATATATATATATATATATATATATATATAGTATTGTTGTTGCCACCACCGTGTCGTGGAGACGCTATGTGTTTCGTGGTGAAAGTGAAAGTACTTTGTTTGGCCTTCCAAATGAGGACACAACTAGAAATCAGTGGTTAAGTTATATTTACAACACTGTTCCAGAACAATACAACACAAATATTCGAGTGTGTGCAGCGCATTTTACGGAGGACTGTTTCCTGATCGTGGGAGAGAGTAGCCTACAATGTGAACACTATGAATGGCTGTGATGTGAACAGTATAAAGTGGGGCAATTCCAACATTGCAAGGACAATCTGGTGCTTCTGACTCACAGCCTGTACGTAGGTTTCGATATTTAAAGAATTTGCTACTGACTATTCAAATGCGAGTTTTGAGCAGTGTAGAGTAGGCCTAGTGCTTGTTTGGCGTTTCACAAATGCAGACATGGTGTTATGTTTACGCGGCGCAGCACGGTGCAACGCAATGCGTAAAAAGACTGTATGAGTCATTATAATCAGTAATTATGTCCTCACTGAATGCAGCAAATGCTTCGTTTATAGTGGGTTTTATTGTTTTAGTCTCGTGGTGCCGAGACACGGCATCACAACATGGTAAGGGCCGTAACATTTCCATCACACGATTGAGGTATTCAGCCAATCACAACACACTGGATAGCTAGGAAATCAGAGCACACCTCGCTTCTCAGAACGATAATCTTTGTAAAAATTGGCGCGTTTCAGAAAGGCGGAGCATAGAGGAGCATCAATAATGTACAGTATGTGGAAAATAATGCGTTTTTTGAAACTCGAACCACGTAAACACAATGCATTACACCAAATATACAAAATAATGTTCTTTTTAGCAACATCATATGACCTTTTTTAATCCCTGTTTTAAAATCCCCTTTCTGAAATCAGGCTGTTCTGAGAGCCCTGTCAGAATGACATAGTTCTGTACAGACCGCTCTCATGATAGTTGATTGACAAGCCGTCTTACCTTAGACCCGCCCTGAATGAGCTGAGTGAGCTGTAGAACAGTCCGACCACCATTGTGTCAACTCTGGTGCAGGGGAAGACAAGATGTCTCAGATTAAGCGATTGGAGTGCTTTGTTGTTGGATGTAATAATGAATATAGCAGTCGTCATTTACTCCTGACATCTGAGCCGCTGAAGACGCAGAGGATTAACGATACTTTCACTTTGAAGTGAATGCGCCGATCCCCAATCTGCTTAAATGTGTCTATGTTCGCGTGAATCATTCATGATCCAGCCTCACCTACAGAAGAAGTGAGTATAAGAGTTTTTTATGAATCTTTGCAAATCGCCTTTCCTAATAATGTGCTAGTTAGCCAGTTTCACAACTGAAGATTACAGTCTGCCCATCACTCCACGGTCAGCAGAGCTCATAGCATTTAAAGCAACATGGACTATAATAGCTTGCTAAAAACAGAGCTGATTTTGACAGGTTTAAAAAGGTGTTTTTACACTACTATTGAGAAATTTTAACCAAAGTATGTTATAGACTTTTAATTAAGACCCCAAAGAATCATATCAACTTGTGCAAAAAGGGCATCCGATGACCCCTTTAAATACTTGACTATATTATTCAGTCATGCAAAGATGAATAATGTTCCAGATTGAAATGACTGTTCAGGTTTTAGTATCTGGAGGACATTTAAGTTCTTCCGATCAGACTGTTCTTCAGGATGGCCGCTCTGACAGATTGTGTGTATTGGTTGACTTTTATTAGTAAAGTGTGTGTATTTTCAGACTGCTAAATCCAGAGGCAAAGACATCATCATCTGCTTTACTCTAAAGGTCAGCTTTCATTTCCGCACCCCATAAAGCACTTACTCATTCCTCAGACTGTACAGCTGCAGACTGTCACTGAATTTGCTGGTTTGTTTTAACATGTAGGGTTTGTTAATGATAGTGTCTTTTATCTCTGACTCCATTTTCACGTTCACATCTCATGTGATATACAGAGTCCACCCAGCTTCCAAATAACATCTCTTCTCAATGCTTCATACTCTAAATGTTGCTGATGACACATGTTGTCCTAATGTTATTATAATGTTGAGATATTTATATATATTGTTTTTTTTAATTGAATATTATATTTTATAAGTTGAAACTGGAATACATTTTCATTTAATAGCAGTATCTGAAAACATTACAGTTGATTTTAAGTGTCCATTACTTTCACAAATGTGTCATATTTCAACTTGTTTACTTTTTGTATTTTTTACTGTCCCATCTTGTGCACCAGTGTTATAAATCAAATATGTTTATTTATATAATACTAAAAATGCACACACACACACACACACACACACACACACACGTGTATATACAGGGTCCCTGTAAACAGCACAGTATGAATGACCCTCCTACTGAACAGTAGCCCGTATCAGTGGATTTTATAAATCTTCCCTGTAAAGCCCTGAGGAAAAAAGAAAAAAAAAAAAAAAAAAAAAAACAGCGGGCACTGTCAGCATCCCGCCTTTGTTCTTTTTACTTTTACAGTCTTTTCTCTTCATCTCCTTTTTTCCCTCTGAAAATTGAAACCACCGGTTCCTACATTTATCGCGACATCGGCAGAAAAACAAAACCCAACCCCCGTTTTTGCTCTCTTTTTCTCTCGCCTGGATAAATCCGATTCTGACAAGTCAGCCTTTTGATAGATTTCTTCTGGGTATTGTTGACCAGGAATATTGTACAATGCACAGTGGTGATGCTTTCTCTGCAATCTCATCTAGACGATGCCAGAGTCTTTATCTCCCACTTTAATTCACAGCCAGGGAGTTGCACGCTTTAATCTTGTCCTGCGAAGGAGATCACTGCCAACGGTCAACAGCTGCCTGTGGCTCTGTGAAATAAAACATCTCAACATCATCAGTTCATCCACCAAATCTTCCAGATGTGAAAGGACTCGTTTAACAACAGTGCAAATAAATCTAGATTTTTTTTTTTTTTTTTGTAGGTTTTCAGATGTAGATGTGAATGATGAGTGTTGTGTGTCATCATGACTCTCTGATCTTCTAATCTCTAGATTTGACTCACATCTTTCCTTTAATGTAGGTCTGTGGGATTTCTACACCTCTTATTTTATCTGCTGGGTGAAAATTGTAAGTCTGTTCACTAAGAAAAGTAATAGCACCAGTCCTCAATAAGCCATGTCCTTCATTTTCACATCACAGTTTAACACTTATGGGTAAATCTCTAACCCTAATACTTAAAGCAATTCTTCCTTAAAAAGGACAACTAAAAACTCATATTTGTATCCTCAAATCCAATCAAAACATCTGGTCCTCGTGGGGTTAATTCACCTGACACTAATGCAGTTGTTTTTCACTTTACCTGCTGCTCAATAAGACCACATGTAGTTCTTTACTTATCACTATCAACAAAGACACGAGCATGAGCTTTTAAGAGAAACAGGTTTTTAGCAGATTTTAAAATACTACTAATAATATTATTTTGAAAAACGTGGTTTTAAAGGGAAGCAGGTGTAGAGACCTGTCAACTGTAAACACACCTCTACTCAACATATATTTTATATAGAAACATACATTATATTGATGTGATTTTGTTTGTGCACTGTACGAAATTACTTAACATAATTCAACATATAATTCTGCCAAGAGGTCAATCTGTGACATTTAGTAGAATGTGACATTATTGATCATGTCTTCTCTTACACATTTACAGGTCAAAGTTCAACAAGAACTTCTTCACCAGAGCTTGTGTTTCTGGTCTCCCACATTCGCATATAACTAAACGAACAGTGCATTGTTGTTCCTTAGAAAACCTCCACTTTCCAAAACCTTCACTCTCTTTGTTGCTCCTTGGTGGAAAGAGCTGCCAACCTCTACTGAAGCAACTGCTAAAACCATCACAACTTTCAAGAAGCAACTGAAGGCACTTTTCCTGCCAGCATTTAACCACTCCACAACCCTAAACCAGTTGTTACGCGTGGATGGTAGTCCAGTCACCCAACACTTTGACTCTTCACAAAATGTTCAATATAATCCGTATGAATCTTCTGAAGAGAGGCAATCACTTTATATTATAAACAGAGTTAATTCATGTATGAACATTTATCAACGCACACACATCAAACATGCTGAACGGAAGCTCAAACTTGCTTGCTTAATAATGCACAACATCTAATTATGTTTTGTTAGAATGTGTCACACAACCACAATTGAGTTTCTGTTGACAAAATTTTTGAAGCTTGAAAGTTTTGGCAGAATGGACCCCTAGTAAAAGTAATTTATTTAAAATTCATGCTATTTCATACTAAGTATAGTTCAAATCTTTTAACATACAGTATGTCATATCACTCTAGACTTACTAATATAAAAATTCTAATTAAACTTTATTTGGAGTACTACTTGTGCACAATGAACATTTCTTAATATTAAGCCTAAATTGTGTTTTAATGTTACTATTGATGAGGATTGTATGATCTTTGAATAATATCAGTTATTAAATGCAATATATTTAAAGTGTACCTAAAGTATACTTGCAGTAGTTCCACTTTATCACAATAAAATATACTTCAGTATATTTAGTTGGACTTCAGCAGTACTTCCGCACAATTAATGTGCATTATGTACAAAATTATTAGTTGTTCCAATTTAACTAGTTTAGTATACCAAAAGTACAGTTGCAGGGTATTTTTATTGAGAACATAAATATGTAAATGTATTTGTAGTATACTTAGTATACTGAAAAATGTATGTATTTCAAATACATTTAGTATATTTATTTTTCATTAGGGAAATAAATCTGTCAGGTTTTAAAAAATCTTCATTGTTGTTTCAAAGATTGGTTATATTCTTGTGGGTTTGAAATTACATGATGGTGAGTAATTGATGACAGAGTTTTCATTTTTGGGTGAACTTTCCCTATTTACTAGGCTTTGATTCTCCAGCATTCTGGCTCCAGCATACATTCACACAGAAGGCTCTCCAGCAATTTGATGGCAATTTTCTAGAATCAAAGTCCAGTGTGAATGTAGCTTTACTGTGTTGCTGTGCATCATCATGGTGCCAAGTCACCCCTTTCTCACTTATGGCTCTTTGGACAAACTGAAGGAAAATGTGTTTTATTCACTAAAACAAATGTTTTCTTATGGGAGTCCAGCAGTATTTCATTGCACAAACCAGCCATCACTTCAAAGAAGCTATTCGAATCTGACAGTCCTGCTTTCTTGAGCTGCATTTGACAAGTTTTTGAGCGTTTCTGTTTGTTCAGACCGGTTTCCTTACAAATTGTGGATCTGACTCTAGGTTTAGAGGACATGGAGAAAACGATACGACAAATGCGATGCCGCTGAATGATTTGGTTTGTCTGGCTGTGCATGGCAGGGCAGCTGTGGCAAGGCTGAGATAGCAGGATGATATCCGTGATAAACTTATAATGACAGAGCCCACTGCAGAAACTAACTCTGCACACAAAGGCCAGCCTCACTTCTGCCCGTTACTGGAGCATGTGCTGCGTCTCCAGCACTGGCTTCACTGCTACATGTGTGGACATGTTCTGAACCATGAAATGCTGGGCCAAAATCTCTGGTATTAACAGAGGCACCAACCTTAAGGTCTGTCTGTATGGTTTTTACTCCACAGAGGACAAATTATCATGACATCATGCAAAAATCACGCATCTGATTTCCTTAGACAAGCAGATGTTAGTTATGACAGTAGGTTGTTGAAAACACATCCTCACACCTACAACTCCTGACTTCTAAAGCCTGAGAAATATGGCATAAAAAGGTAAAAATAACCCAAAGTCAAATTATACAGCTTTTGACAGACAGTAAGTAATATCTGGCATTCATCTGGCATAATAAGAGTATAATTGTGTAAAACTGAGATCATCACTGTTAGATCATCAATGCCCTTTGTGAAAAAGAAGTGCACTTAATTGTATTGCACTTGTAGTGTACTTCAAATCTTTAATATGCATGCTAATACGCAAATAGTTAATAATACGAATTGGTCCCTATACTTAGGGTTGGGTACCGAACTCGGTACTTTTAAGGGTGCGGACCGAATTGCGTCGGTACTACCGAGTATCGATTCACGTTAAATCATTCGGCACCAAATTTGAAAGTGAAAAAGTGAAAGTGACGTGACCTACGGCCAAGTATGATGACCCATACTCGGAATTTGTGCTCCTGCCGGCCCGAGACTCGAATTTGCAACCTTTGGATTACGAGTCCGACTCTCTAACCATTAAGCCACGACTTCCCCCGGTACCTGAGAACGCATTTGGGCACATACGAGAGAGAGCGACAGCGAGAGACCCTGTGACATACGATGTCACCACTGCAGCTCTTTAAAACACAACACACAGGGCAAACCGAAATGTTCTGAAGTGTGCTTACATTTTTAGGGTCATATGGTTTCCGCGAAAACGTGGACAGGATGGCAGAGTCCATTCATAAAAACGGAATTTACTCTATAGCGCGGAATGCAACAGGAATTCGTCAATTTTTGGATGAATAAAAGAAGGTCTGTCACTTAATTCGAATCGCGATATGAACTAGTGTATGTGAATATTAAAACGCAAAAAGACGGTTTAAATATGAATCCTACATGTTCCGTTTAGCCTCGGTATGTATGAATGGCGGAGATGCGGTTTTGTTTACTAATACTGAAGCACGCGTGAACTCGCGGTGATTTTCGGTCTCTGCATCTCACTACATGAACACATGAACTTACAGGCTGTGAGAGTCACTTCATGAGAGTTTTACCGTTTCAGCATCGTATCATATACACAAAGCAGTACAGTATAATGTACGTCAGGCATCCTCAAATCTGGCCCACTCCTGCAGAGTTTAGCTCTAACCCTAATCAAACACACCTGAGCATGCTAATCAGAGTCTTAAAGATCATTAGAAAATCACAGGTAGGTGAGTTTGATCAGGGTTGGAGCTAAACTCTGCGGCAGATTGGCCCTCCAGGGAAAGATTTGAGGAACCCTGATGTAGGTCTTTCTATATTCCATTTACTGACAAACTTAAAACAATTAAATGATAAAAATAATTATTACAACCACATTAACGACTTAATTGTAAAAAAAAAAATATAATTATTATTAAAACTTTTTTAAAGGAATATTCACACAATTTTTCTACCATGTATTAATTTTAACAGTAAACCTCTGTTTGTTTGCCAAAAAATAAAAGGGTTTCATTTTAATTTAATTAAAAATAAATAAATGTTTCATGCCTTCATTTGATTATCAGAAAAAATAAAACAAGAATTTCTGGAAGAAAAAAAAATTGTAGGGCCCTATTGTTCAAAATGTTGAAACTGAGAGTTTTGGACTTATTTTTTCACTGAAATAAATGTTTTTGTTATTACACAGAGAGTAAAGTATCGAAAAGGTACCGAATTTCAGGTACCGATACCGGTACCGTACCGGTTCAAATGTGAACAGTACCCAACCCTACACTGTAAAAAAATGACTGTGATTTTAACGGTAAAAAACTGTGAAAATGCTACAGAAAAAAACCTGTTAAATGGTTAACGGTAAGTTCCTGTAAAATCTACAGGGAAAAACCGTAAACTGACGTTCCCAGAATTCCCTGTGTTGCATTTCAAATTTTGTTTGAATTTGATGTTTTTTCTTTGAAATAACAGTTTATTAGTTTTTTTTTTTCTTATCAGTTATGTTTATTAGTGTTGTATGTTACATCTAATGTTGTTAAATTAATGTTTATTGCATATTTCAGATTAATGAGTCTTACCATGATGGTGTTTAGTACTTGTGTGAATGACACTGTGCACCTTCTGTATATATTAGTATTTAAAAGCTGCTTGTGATGGGCTTTGGTTCATCATGTGACTGTCTCATCACCACCTGCATTTGGTGGTTATCGTTGTATTTCAAAGGTACAAAACAGATTTCAGTACTTCAATAGGTTGGTATATTAACATTATATCAGTTAATGAAATTACAGTATTTAACTGTAAATACAAGTTAAAACCGTAAAACCTAAAATGTTGTTACCGTATTTTTTACGGTAGAATTCCGGCAACCACAGCTGCCAGTTTTTTACCGTAAATTTTACGGAATTTTTTTTACAGTGTACCTATACTTAAATGTTAAGTTACCTTACATGTTTTTTACATTTTTGATCTTTTGTCGTGTTTTAAAGAATTATTATTTTTTTAAATGTAAACTAATTGTAACATTATGTTTTAATGTTACATGTAGTAAATTGCAACAACTTCTTCATTACAAATCTGTAATTACAAGTATATTTAAATACATGACATACAAGTTTCAATAGAAATGGCATTATAAAAAAGTATATTTTAGTTTATAATGAATGCTATATTTCAAAGACAATAGAAGAAATTATGAAATTAAATATAAAGATGTACTGAAGTCCCTATTAAATGGGTCAAAAAGCGCTCTAAAGTTCAGCTAATTCCATTCAATGTATATTCAAACTATAATACATTTTATGTAATTGCAATATCCAATAAGGTGTCCAAAAACATTACATTCAGGTTGCACTATTATTTTAAACTATATAATTTCCATAATATGCACTATTTTTTAAAAGCATTATAAAGTATACCTCTTTTTCGCAAGAGTGGCTTTTTTTCGGGATTCCTAAAGACCCAGAAGTGACATCGTCAAATGTTTGTTTGTACCCAGTGATTTCATCTATATAAGTGCTTCAATAAGAAACCGAGTTGCCCTTTCTTCTCTGGATTGTTTAAAAATAAAACTGCCCAAAAAGAGAGCGCACACACTCAGGTAAATTTTTAATAGCTTAGGCCATCAGCTGGGAGAATTAGTTATGACAGAAGAAATACGGTGAAAGAAGGAACCTCTGTAACCAAAGGCTCAAGAGCCATGAAATATTTATGCCTGAATATGAACCAAAGGGCTGGATCGTCCTTCACCGTCTCTGTCTTGCTCCCTCCACGGCCCCGCAGATGCTTGTGCTTATACATTTTGCTGTGTGGAATAGTGCGTGTTACGTCTGTAGCGTCTGAATGCATTATTATTATTATTCAGAAACCAAATCAAGGTTTGATACTGCTCTGTCCTTGAACATTGAATCAAAATAGAAAATGACTCCTTTGGTAAACACACTTGCTCAGGCCTCATGCGAAGATGGTAAATAAATATTAGATCTATGTTTTAAAATGTTCAAAGGCAAATTGGTTAGAATGTGGTTTTTCTCATTTGGTTCTTTCCGAATACTGTAATTGATGGCATGTTGATATTGTTCAGTTGTCTAAAAGAGACGTACTGAGCGTAAATTATAGGGTATGGCATTACAATATTGACCAACAAACCAATTACAATACACTCCCACAGAAGCTATTCACTACGGCTCTTTATAGCAGTGCTGTGCGAGAGGCCTCACTTGTTTTGGTTGCATTTTCTCATGTACTGTATAAAAGGGGGAAAAAAAGAAAGAAAATTATTAAAAAATATTAAAAAAAACAGGAAAATAATTTGTAGTCTTTAAAGCCTTGATTTTCCTGCCAAATGCAATTCAACAAAATTGAAATGAATTCTAGTGTCTCAATGACACTAAAACTGTATAATAGTGTAAAAAAAATAGTTACCATATATATATATATATATATATATATATATATATATATATATATATATATATGCACACTTCAGGATGAGGATTTCATGTCATTTGTGCTGAACTCATTCATGAGAGTGGCATATTTAATCTAAATGTGTGTAAACTGAAATCATTCTGTTTAAGTCATCATTTTGTTTGCACATATTCATGTCATTCATTTTTAATAAATCCCAATGTGTGTGGCAAAGTTCTGTCTATCTATCTAGTACTTCGGTCTGTCTGTCTGTCTGTCTATCTATCTATCTATCTATCTATCTATCTTTAAAAAGTTGGGTGAAAAATCAATTTGTCTAACCCATCCCATACCTATGACTTGAATAGGATATTTACTTATAATAAACAATGCAAAGATTTGGCATTAGTTGCTTACTTTTTCATGCTATTAGTATAATTTGACATAATAAGTACATCATGGCTCAGCCAATCAGATTTGAAAACTGGAAGTAGCTATTGAATAATCCATTGATCATTGTTTGTTTACATGCAGCAAACTCAGCTCAGAGGAATTACTTCAGTAAGTAACACTTGCAAAGCAGTTCCTGCATCTGCATAAAGGTTGCTTTGTTTTTCTCTGAAAATTTCATGCAAGTGATCAAAAAAAAAAAAAAAGGCTTTAAAGTTTTTAAAACTCTCCCTCATGGGCTTCCATTATGGCTGCATTAGTGTACAAGTGTTTTTCCAAAACTGATGGATGAATCAAAATGATTTTCTGTGGTAATCCACGGCATTCCTCAGACACTGCGGATAGAGTTGAAGTTGTAATTTACCTGGGCTATCATACATCATAAAGTGTTCTATAACCGTATTAAACCAACCTGGTCATCTGGCATGTCTGCTGGGATCTCAGCTTCCATCAAAGGCATCAGAGATATAAAACACCCTGGAAACATTTCCCATCAGGCCAGCCAGCCAGCAGCAGCGAGTGTGCTAGTGTGTCTGGCAGATAAAGCAGGTTCACAGGCCAGATCTGAGCGTCTACTGTTCTCCTCTGGCTGATTTAATAGTGGTTTGACAGTGGTGTTCGGTGTCTCTGCTTCAGAGTTAACTGGAAGTGCTGTCCACTGAAAACTTCACCTAATGAGACTAGACTAATGAGAATACTAAACTGACAAAAAAAGTGACATCTTTTTCTTTTACTTTTAGAATTATTTATGTTGCTCATATAATGAGGCTGTGGCTGAATTGACTGACCTACCTCTTCATCTGTGGCTGTCCATAATTTGAAGTTTGCATTAAGAAACATTGCATTCTGTGAAATGTGACATCAAACACAGCACTGAAAAAAACAAAAAAAACAAACAAACCACGTACCGTAACATGATGAAATATTTATGTAGGTTTTGTAATATTTAAAAAGATGTTTTATTTGTTTTTAATGTTTTATGTTTACTGTCAGAATAAACATCTACTTTCGAATGGCTGCCAGTGGAGGAAAAATCTTCAATATCTCATTTCTTTCTCTTTGACAGAAATGAGATTAGACAGAAAGCAAATGTAGACTGTATTTTTTTTTTTCAAGAGACAGATATCCTAAATGTGTCTCCTCTAAAATTTCAGAAGAGAACTTAACCATTTCAGACATTTGCCCATTTTTTGTTTCCCCTTGGCAAAATACTTTCACAGACTCTCATTCTCAACTGATTTTTACAGCCAAGACAGCAGAGTTGCATGTTATGTTATTTTGTGTGATTCAAAACAATTGTGTTGTGA
Organism: Tor tambroides; assembly: GCA_021397915.2. Classification (NCBI taxonomy): domain Eukaryota; kingdom Metazoa; phylum Chordata; class Actinopteri; order Cypriniformes; family Cyprinidae; genus Tor; species Tor tambroides. The sequence continues at coordinate 22,783 of JAFVLL020002689.1, read as the reverse complement.
TCAATACTTGTATTATGTCAAGTTATATATTTGGGAAACTTCTGCTATAGTATGCTCCAACTATTTGTAACCATGAGCCACTACACTGGAATTCTGTCAACATTGCCAATTGTTTGCATTATTAAAAACGATAAAAAAAAACTTTATTCTGAGGGAAAAATTGAGTTCTGACAGGGTTTAAAGCAACATACAATATCTCTACCAAGCACAGATTTGACTCGTTCAGAAGTGTGTCTAGTCTCATTGGTTTCTACTTTTATTATGCTAAAGATTTTAGAAGAAATATATGAGACAAAGTTGAAACTTATGGAAGATCATTTATTCCAGATTTAAGAAAGAAAAAAACAAAACAAAACATAAATGTAATATTATGAGATACAAGTCAAAATCATGACACACTTAAGTCATACTTATAAGACAAAAGACAGAAATTATGACAAAGCAGAAATTTGAGATCAAAACAATTAGGACATAAAAGACAAAATTGTAATGTAATACATTGATTATGAGATAAACTGTTACAATCATGACATCTTGAAATTATGAGGTAAAAAGTCAGAATTATGAGATAAAAAGTCGAAATTATGACATAAAAGTCACAGTTTTGTCATAATTATCACTATCATATGACTATTGTTTACTAAATCATTATTATTATTATTATTATTATTATTTTCTTATGTGGCAGAATAGGATTTCATAGATACAAAATTAGACATAGCTGGATGATTTTGTAGTTATGTTTAATTTAAATATCAGTTTTGACAGAAAATCAAATCGCCTTTTGACAAAAGTTCTAACAATGACATAAAAAGTCACAATTATGACAAAAACAAACAAACAAAAAAACAATTATGACATACTGATTTTAACAATGTTGACCTTTTATTTTATTATTAGAAAAAAAGAGGTAAAATTGTGGCAAAAAATGTTGTCTCTTTTTTTTTCTCTCATACTAAAGATCCTTAGTGCCTTAGTTTCTACATTCAGTCTTGTTAACTGTAAAACATCCACTTATGAGAAATCAAATTTTGATTATTTATTTCTTTGCAGAATAATGCCGATATGAAACATGATAACCAGCCAAAACCTATTACAGTTAAATTTCAGTTCCAGTCCTCCAAAAACTTAAGCATGTGGAGAAGACTGAGAACTGTTAGTAACTAAACAGGAATCGTGTAAACACTGCCGGCTCTCTGGATTATGACCTGATCTCCTTCTACACACACTTTGAGGTGTATAATGTTAACAATAATTATAACATCCTTCTTCTGGAGAGAAGGATTCCATTCTTACATTCACATGGCGTCTGGATTTTTTCCAGCGAGTGAAGATGTGAAATGTGCCAGATGGTTCTCCTGAGCACATCCTGACCAACTGCTGAGCAACTAGCTCAGTGAAGGAGTGTCAAGGAATGGTCAAAGGATTGTTTGAACTGCTTCTTACTCTCCGGTCTCATTGCAATCCACTTAATACCCCAATAGATCCATAGATGGTTGTCTGTATTCTACACACAGAAAGAAGAGCAGTTTGAAGATACTATTAATTGACATCAGTTCAGCATCCTGAGCCTGCTCTACTTCCTCTATAGACTCTAGCAACCACCCAGAACACACTGACAATATCTTAGAAAATACCTTGCCACCATGCATAATAAATGGACAATCAAGAGACATAAAACATCAAAATTATGAGATAAAAGGCATAATTATGATAAAAGTTATGACAAAAAGCCTACTTTTTTCTCATAATTTGGGCTATTCTTATAATTTTGACATTGTATGCAATAATCAACTTTTTTTTCGTAATATGGGCTTTTCTTATCTTTCAGAATTATGAGATAAAAATTCAACATGACAAAAAGTACATTTTTGTCATAAATTTTACTTTTTATGTCATATTTTTGATCACGTAATTGATTAAACAGAGCAAATTAGCTCAATTCCATAAAAGTGCTGATAGGAGGGGAAAATTCTGCGGTTGATTTACATACAATTATGTGCGCACAATAAAGAATTATGTGCACACATTAAAGAACACAGACACAGCCAGATCATTTCCATAATGACCAGCGCAATCTACCAAGTGCAGCGCAAATTACCACCTGCTTTAAGACATGCTTTTTTTGGCCGTTAAATAATGGCGCAAATACCATTAATTTGACGAGCGCAAACATTAGTAAATTGCATTGTGTGATTCATTTTAATACTTTCCTTCCATAAATTTCGCGTCTGAAAGGGAAACTCCTACAAATACATATTCAATAAGGTCAGGTGTGGAAATAACTAATTTTCGCTAATTTTCTTCACTGCGCATTTTTAGTAAATCTTGACAGTACTGTTTTAACCTATGGTTTTAACGCCAAAAATAAGTAAATAAATAAATAAATAAATCTGGCCCTTAGTATCTCGTAGTTTAGACTTTTCACACAAATATACAGAAATGTAAAATCTTTTTGTAATATATTATTTATTTGTTTGTTTGTTTGTTTGTTCGTTCATTTTACTGCTCTGATATATATTAATACTGCAGATTTGATAGTACAGTATAAAGGGCTGTTCTGCAGAATTAAATCAGATAATCCTAATCCTGTACCTAATGCTCTGTAACTGCTTGATAAGATTTGATTTCTCACTTTGAACAAACAACATTTTTAAAGCAGCTTAAGCCTTCAACAGAGAGTTCACTCAGAGGCAGTGAATTCACTTCACAGCCTGGCTTGCTATAGATTTCAGTGATCAGTGTAAAGCATTGTCTTGTATATTTTTGATTGGTGCTCAATGGATTGCTCCGTCATATTCTATTTAAACTAAAATATTAATATACAGCATCAGCTGTACTCTTATGTTGATGTAAATGTAAGAAATACATTATCACTCATAATACAGCAACTGTAGCAATAACAGGATAAGAAGAGCAGCATTTTTAATTTGGCTCAGTATTTTTCTCTTTCCCACTCAATGTACAGACACACTGATGAGGCACTATGTAAGGAGAGCTTCTGTAAAGCAGCGCTGTAGTATTGAGCATCTCTGCCCACAAACATCAATTCCAGCCGTGTGGATTTGCCTCAGTGGCTATTTCATGCCTGTAGAGGAGCTGTGCTGTGCACAGATAGTTTAAGAGAACTGCATCACCCAGCTTAATCCATCATGACTTCAGGCTCAGCCAGTGTTTCATTTGATTTTAGCTCAATATATCTTGGATTCAATTTTATTTTTACCAGGATTGCAAATTAAAAATCCAGTTATCATTTTAATGCACACATTATCACCATTTATCTGCTTATCTCTCTAATCTCACTTGAACACATGCAGTGCTGGGTAATGTTAATGTGTTGGACGGTGAGAAATCAAGCATAGCGTTAGTTCTGGCAGGTCACGTTAGTCAAGCTCGCATCAGCTGACTCTCAACTGATCCCCATCTACCTATAGGAATATGACACCTATCTAAGCATCCATATATAAGGCCCCTCAGTATTATCAGCAGTTTCACAATGCTCAATAGCTAATTACCCTCCTCCATCCCCAACTCCTCCTCTGTCAGTCAGGATCCAGCCTTCTGATTCTCCTTTGAATCAGACTAATTCAAAAATGTGTACATAAAATTACTGAACTTTAACAAATCTACAATACTTTTGTTGGTTCTGTTCTGTTTACCCTGGGGGGTTATCGCTGCTCTCCCTGCTTTCATCCATGCTATAGGCTGTATGGATGCGCAGGGAGTTCTTGCCCAGAACAGAACCATACCACCAATCCAAACTATATGCTAATCATCTTTGACTATAGTGGTCCTGACAGAAACAGCCGCTAGGCAGTTCAAAACCGTTTAAAACATTTTTATGGCATTATTTAGGGCTTTTTTATCAATAAGAGTGTTCACATTGAAAATGTGGGAAAAATGGGCTCTGAAAAATATGCACTGCACACGTATTTTCCATTCGATATTGTTGTAGTATATTTATTAGCACAATAGTTGATGGTGCCATAAACTAATGAACAACAATTTTACAGCATTAATATTTAGGCTAGTGTTAATAATGTATACATACTGTACACTACGGTTGCTAGTTAATTAATGTTTGTTAATAATACTTTAACTGATGTTAATTTATATAAATTGAAATGTTAAAATGTATTAGTATATGCAAAAAAAAAAAAAACACTAACAAATTAACATGCTATAAAAGTAGTCTTTTAGTGAACAAACAACACATTTTGTGGAAAACAAACTGTTTAAGTCCCCAGTTTTTATACATTAAAATACTTTAGCTACAGTAATTAGTTTTGTGTAAAATCTCCAGATAATACTCATTCAAAATCAATCAATCAAATCACATTAGTAAGTTTGTATAATATTTGTTTTAATAAAAAAAAAATACAGTGTATTAACTTTTATTCAGTTAATACACTGTAATTAAAACAGAAAAAGAAATATAGAGAACGGCTGAAGAATTAAAAATAAATTTAGAAATACCTGCCAGGAGAATTTACATGTACAGTAAGAGAATGTACAGTACGGTCACCTGTCAAAATCAAACCTTAACAGAAAGCTCACCCAGCAAATTTTTCTGAACACGTCTACGGCACACATTTCTCATTGGCATGCATCATGTTCATGGTCATATGAATCTGGAGCCGTGTTGTGTTGCTCACAGGCTTAGCTTTGATCCTCCGCCCAGTTATACACGGCTGTGTTATTGCAACTCATGTAATGCAGAGGTCCGGCGGGCCACGCATGTTTAGAGTGCGGATGAGCAATGTCAGACCCGGCTATGCTAATTTGTTGCTATGAATTTATGGTCATTCCTCATGTTCCAGTGAGGTTAACAGCACAGGTGTGCTCTTGTGTTTATATACTCAACCTCTCATCCATATTTATCAGCTCTGTCCTTCACAAAGCCTCCAAACAGCAGTAACATTCACACACTTGGCTTTAGCTCTTTGGATAGGCTTGTTCATTTTCGATTACAAGGCCAAGCACAGCAGTGATGACATGTGCGTTGCATTAAGCATGATTTAGAAAATCTAAGAACAACAGGATTACGATTTTATGCCAGTCAGTTCAAGGGTTATGGCCAGATTTTATAAAGGAGGTCTGTAATACCTCAATATCTGCTAGCACAGGGGGGGCTCAATGCTTTTCTTGGAGATCTGCTGTACCTCCCTGCAAAGTTCAGCTCCAACCCTGATCAAACAAAACAGAACCAGCTCATTAAGATCTTCAGCAGCAATTAATGCTGTAATTACAGACAAGTGTGTTGGAGCAGGGTTTAAACTGAACTCTGCAGGTACAGTAGTTAGATCTCCAGGAACATGATTTCAATTAATCTCAATGGTAACTGCTATGCTAATGCTAATACCTGGGTTAGGATTAGGACTGCATGATATATCGAAATTAAACCGATATTGTGATGAGGCTTAGTGCGATTGTGCTAATGTTGCCGTACTTGTGACTAGTCTTGAGACCATTTTTTGAAGGTCTTGTCTCAGTCTCAGACTAAGAGGACACTGGATTGTTTTTCAAGAACGATCAAGACCACAACTGCAGGGAGATCACTAAATTGCCAGTACACTGTCTGAATTATTTGTTAACATCATCACGTGATTAGATGGAAAACTTCCTGCTTCAAATGCAATCGATAACTTATTTCTAATTTGATTTCTTTTGATATTGTTGTGCCAGGTCAGAATTTAATGGAACATTTTTAAAGAAGTACTTTTATGAGATCTTATTATAACATATTTAAGCAATATCTCTAGAGCAAGAGAGCTGTTTAAATATAAAATTAATTTCTCAGGCAGTAAATGCAGATCTTTCAGATGAATTTGTGTAGTGCTGGTTTGGCCTTGGTTTGGCCTTGGTCTCACCCTGCCTTGGTCTTGGTCTCAATACTTTCTGGTCTTGGTCGTGGTCTTAACTACAACATTACATTGTGCAGGCAGTTATTTTAAAGGAACACTCCACTTTTTTGAAAATAGGCTCATTTTCCAACTCCCCAAGAGTTAAACAGTTGAGTTTTACAGTTTTCGAATCCATTCAGCCGATCTCCGGGTCTGGCGGTAACACTTTTAGTGTAGCTTAGCATAGATAATTGAATTTGATTAGACCGTTAGCATCTCGCTCAAAAATAACCAAAGAGTTTCGATATTTTTCCTATTTAAAACTTGACTCTTCTGTAGTTACATCGTGTAGTAAGACTGACGGAAAATGAAAAGTTGTGATTTTCTAGGTCGATGTGGATAGGAACTATACTCTCATTCCAGCGTAATAATCAAGGAACTTTGCTGCCGTACCATGGGTGCAGCAGGCACAATATTACGCCGTGCCTGAAAGTAGTCCCCAGTTAGGTAACTAGTTATGATATAGCTGGGGACTGGGGACAAAGTTCCTTGATTATAGCCATATCGGCCTAGAAAATTGCAACTTTCAAAATCGCAAAATTCAATAATGAATTCAAAAGTAGTGTATTGCGCACTTTTATTTTAAAAGTACTGCTATATGAAAAGTGCAATGACATTTGTTTGCAAACACTTTAAACAAATAAGGTGCTTTTTTTACAGCAGCATTCCCTTTAAAAAGTAGCAGTTAAAATATTTCTTGTAAATCTCAACTCAAACATTGATGTAATCAAATTAAATATAAAACCAAAACTAATGCCACGGCCAGGGCATTAACGCTTTGTCTAGCTTGTTATATAAAAACAAGTTATGCTCAGAGTCCAGAGCCTCGATCATAATATTATAACAGGCACCTTTCGAGTAGAGACATGCACTCCCATGGGACTGTTGCGGGACTACCGCGGGACCCAACGCAACAGAGTGCTGCGCGGGACAACACTTAATGGGCGAGTGCAGGTGCGGGCAGGATGCAGGAGAATAAAATGATTTGTGGGACTCCCGCAAAATAGAAATATCTAAACATAAAATATCTAAACACATATAAATTCATCTATTGCACAAAAGGAACAAGAACAACTAATATGACAAAAATGTTTCCCGTGTTGAGCAATGTAGACAATCACAGACATATCTGCTGATTTCAGGAACGCAATGGCCAAGATGTTTAAGTTAGAATCCTCTCACTGCTCAAAAGTTATTGTGCAATGCTGCAAATTGCGTGCTTACGAATCCTCTCATTATAACACACGGAGTGCAGACATTCTGGAAGGTTCATTGTGCATATATTCATTGTGTTATAACAGAGCTTTATGAGATTGCAATGAACTGAGTCAGCTTTTTAGTGATAATAAAGCAATGTGCTGGTCGTATTCAGCCATGCCAAACCATGCATGCAGCAGCCCATGCTTGCTTTTCTGTTAAAAATAACAGTGAACAGTGGTTTATGAATGTTGCTGCTTAGCCTAAATAATTTTATCGGGAGCATGCAGGTGAGCACTGCAGCAGTCTTAAGCCCACACCAAATGCTCTTATTGGTTGAGACACATGATGACGCCCATCCCAAGCCAGTTCCGATCAACATCCCACACCTCCTGTGAATCATGGTTTGTCTGTATGTGTATTCAGAGCCAGTGAGCAACATACTTTCAAAATAATAATAATAAAAAATGTATACGCGATAACAACGTTAACTTCCCCAGCCCTAATATTTAATTAATTAAATCTCAGCAGATGCAATTTGATTTTGCATTAAGCCACATTGTAAAATTTAGCTTTTATTTCAATATATTGTGCAGCCCTGACCTGGATTATGTCAGTTATGTTAGGGTATTTTATCAAGTTATATATTGATAGACCAAAAGCATTGCCTAGATAGACTTGAATTTGTTGATGGGTTGCACACAAATGATGAATTTTTTAATAAATGTTTGACTTGCATGATCTCAGAATGTTTGATCTGAATTTGGTGATGATCTGATGAATGCTGTTGAATGGGTTCAAAAATGTATATTTTTGACAAAATTCAAAACTGAAATTGAGACAAAATTGAGAATATCTTGAGTCAAGCAAGGGAAAACAGATTTTCTTTCTAGGTCATTTGATTCAGAAGTTATACACTAAAACATACATGAAATGTTGAACTTCTGCTGGCACTTTAGAGAATTTGTGGTAGAGTCTCCAAATTTGGCAGGTTATATGAATGTATAATGACTGTATGAATGTATAATGTATAATGCAATTCAGGCAGGTAATTTGCATCCATCTGTACAGTCTGAACATCAGTTTTTATTAAAGTTATTTTTTTGACATTTTTATATTTTTTGCAAGAATTTTTCAAATACTTAGAACTGCAATTACATGGTGATGACATTAAGTTACAGTAACTGAGTAACATTGTGCTGTAGAAACACACAATCCATTCCTCATCTGACAGCAGGTCAAAACAGAACATTAAAACGGCCCAGACACAATTAAACAGCAATTTCCATTCTTCATCTTAATTGGCCAAATTGTTCAGCATTTCATTCTGCCAGACTTACCATCACTCATCCTGAGAGCATGTCCGTCAACATTATCATTCCTGTGCATTTAACATCTGTATTTTTGAAGGGACAGATGACAGTGCATGAGCTTGTGTCATTCAACCTTGTGTCATTCCAACCATATATTTTGAAAACAAAGGGAAATATCAAGCTCTTCACACAGTGCTTTTCCATACAACGTTTAAACTCCAAAAAAAAAAAAAAAAAATCAAGGTTAACATTTAGAATAATAATATGACAAATAAAATAGCAAGGTAATAAATAAAACATACTTTTGAAAAGGGGAACAAATATTTTTTTTCTGATTTCATGTTTAATTCAGTGTTACTTGCTCTTTCTCCTGTAATTGTAAAATTTATCAGTGTACTTTTTTCAGGGTAGGAAATCCAAATGAAATGATGCTATGAAGCACAGACTTACTGTCAAATGATTCATGATCAGATGATATTAGATCTGACTGTAGACCCACGTCAATGACAATGACTTTTTTTTTTTTTTTTTTACCATATTCTGCTTTGCCAGCACTGCAGTAAAAATCAATACAGCAAGTTTAGTCATATCTGTATGAAAATCTCATTTCATTCAAAGCCACAGATTCATCACTACGGCAAACACCAAATGCAGGGGCATTTCTTCTTGCACATTAGCCAGATCATTTGCGAGTGCATCGACTGTGCTCCATTAAGAACCTCTATCATTTAACCAAGCACTGTGACAGGGAGCTACAAACTGCACCTACAGGGGCAAGTGGGGTGAGTCGTCACTTTTCACCTCGTTTAAATTAGCAGTCATGAGGGACCGCTGTCAGGTGACATGAGAGGAATTCATTAGATCTAGAGCAGCCTCAGCGTTCACCGACTGAGATATGCCAGCTCTCTTGATTGGAGCTACTGGCTATTATTATATTTAACTATTATTTGGACTTCCATGTAATTTGCACAATGTAAAAGGGAACGCAAACATTAAAATACAAAAAATAAATATAAAATAATAAATTTACTACACTATGGTCACATGACTTCAACATCGGCACTTATTTAAAACAAATAAAACAAATATTTTTTTTTACGAAATTTTAATTTAGAGTATGTTGCAAGAGTGCAATTCTATATACAGTGTGTGTGTGTGTATATATATATATATATATATATATAAATGTGTATATACACTTGTCCACATCATATATATATATATAAGCATTATGAATCGAAACAATTGGCCTGTGCAAGAAACTTAACATTATTTGTTAATGGAGAAGTCCGGTACTTTTCTGCGAACTGGATCTGTTTGACAGTTCGTGTCAATGAACTGATTCAAATAAGCGATTCACCAGTTTGATTATGTAATCGTGCAATGATGTAATGTATGCAATTAATATGTATGCATTTTGATTAAGAATAGATATGCTCAACAACACATTTTTCCCCAACATCATATAATTACACTGTTTAATGTTTTACATTGGATTTCCAAGGAAAATGTGAAGGTTGCATATGCCACCTTGAAGTTCTAAACAACAAATTTAACCGTTTGCATAAAATGAAACTTAACTTATTGTGAACGATATCCATGCATAATGTCATGTATACGTATTTTGCATGTGTATTGCCATGTATATGTATATAGCATTTATTTATTTAGTAATGATTAATAAAAATGTGATAACTGGGTCTTCCGGTAAAATGTCTCTCTTGTGACTTATGCAGGAGCTCTCCAATCATTTAGTCCATTAACTCCGTTAATCAGCGTATACTTTTGAGTGCCACGCCCACATCTCAACATCCAACCAATGACGGATGCACAGACCCAAGTCCCACCCTACATTGTTTCCTTTTCGATAATCATTGACACTCTGATGTGTCACAGTATGGATGAAAAGATCTGACCTGATCACATGTTGGACAAGTAATGAAAGTAGATAGCCAAGAATTCTGTGTTCTTCATCATTTTCCGTCTCTTGCTCCATTGGCTTGACTTATGGCCATTAGACAGATCTATAAGCTTTAGTGGAGGACATGCACTATTAGTGCTCAAGAGCGCAATAGTCAAGCTCACTAATGATGCTATAACCCATATCATATCTGTCTATTGATGTCATATCTTATCACAATGCACTGCTGATGTCACCTCAGACAAGTGACTTTCCCATTCTTGGAAATTTTTTTACACTTAGTTTGCTTTATGACAGAGTGAATTCTTGTTAGTTTGCCTATTGTGATCATGCAAAGTGGTCTACAGCATATTTATAAGCTCTTAATTGTACGGATGGTGGGTCAAACTGGGGTTAAACCCAGCAGCCCAGATCTCCTGCCGTGAGGTTTCCTCAGAGACTAAAGCAGACATTTAAGGCCGCGTCTATATTTAACTGTGAGCTCTTTCCATCTTCAGCCGTGGCTCATTCTCTCATCCATCAATGTATTTTGGCATAAATCCAGCTGAGGATCAGAGGCAGGCGTATTTCCCTCCATGCTGAATTAAATTTTAATGTGTGTTTTTCTGTTAAAGCATAAAGAAGTGTCTAATTATTGATCTTATAGCAAAAGTTAATAGTGTAAATAATATATATATATTTTTTTTAACACAACGTCTAGATCTATTTCATCCAAAAAATAGACTTAAAGGCTATGTTTATGGTCCTTTTATGCTGCTTATTTTACCTTTTTTTGGAGCTTGACAGCTGCTGGTCTTTCATGCATTTTCTAGAGAAGTATGAACAATCATATTTTCATGAGCTCAGGGTTGGGACTTGATAACCATAAAGAATTCAGAATGAGACGTTTTTGCTGTTTTGCTTTAATAAATGGTCTGATTGGACTAAAGTGAAAGCTTTGCATTCTGAACATTACACTGAAACAAAAAAAGTTATTTAACATCACTGAATCAACCTAAATACATTAATGTTTCTCAGCAAAACTTTTTTTTTTTTTTTTTGTGGGTTAAGTCAGGTAAAAATGGCCCTTTAATATCACAATTGCAGGTTACCACTTTTTACAGTGTAAAATGTTTGGCCACTTTTAAAACCATTTATTTTTCCATGATACAGTACATTCTCTGTAAAAGGCCAGTGTTTTTGGTTCTTTTGTCTATTTCTATAATGTCTACTGTCTTTGCAGCAGTTAGGTTTTTTGATGCCAATGGCTAATATAATACACTCATGATATACAGCATGTGTGATATAGTTTAATCCCATTTAATTGAACGTTTCAGATAGACTGAAATTAAACTTTTTGTATTTGAGAACATAAAACATCCATTGACTAATCCATTGGTAGATTTAGAAAACGACACAAGAGAGATGGTTAAACAGCCGATCAGATTTGCGTTATTCACAGATGGTGATAATCTCAAAATGGCCAAATAAATGCTGATTTATGGGTCTTTAGTTAACAGAGTGTGGATCAGCAGCGTTGAGACAGATTTCAGGATTGAAGCATGAAGCTTGTGCTGTAATGACGGGGTGATGTTTCATACACTCAAGGGCAGAGATCTCTTCCAAAGCAATGACCTTTGAAGGCTATTATCTTTTGCCGTCAGTTGATGTTAAATCTGCACATCTCCTCTGCAAAGTGTCAAGGTAAGAGCTCGGAGTGCGAAAATCTGTTGGTTTTGACAATAGTACCTCTTACATGTTTGGAAATGACATCTATTGATTTCTGAGGCTTATGAAGCAGAATATAACGTCATATCCGACCACAGGTCAAAACTGTATTTGTTCAAGGCCAAACTCGGATATTAATTAGTACCGTTTTCATTGCTATAAGGAATGCCAGGGATTTTTACCTTTCAAATAATGTCATTTTCAGACCTGTGGAACATTTGCTTTGTCCTGAGACTTAAATGGATACAACGCTACTTTTCCCCCCTTGGTTCAATTCCCTTAATATCTTTATATAACTGTGAGTACAACTGTACTCTCCTTGGTCAGAGTATACAGAGAGAAATCATTCTAATATGATGATTTGCTGCTCAAGAAAACATTCTGATTATTATCAGTGTTGAAAACAGCTGTGCTGCTTCATGTTTTTGTGGAAAGCATGAAACATTTAATTGTTCGAGATTATTTGATGAACAGAAAGTTCAAAATACATTTATTTATTTTATTTATCTTTATCTTTACTGTCACTTTTGTTAAATTTAATGCATCCTTGCTGAATAAATGTACTAATATTTCTTTCTTTCTTTCTTTCTTTCTTTCTTTCTTTCTTTCTTTCTTTGTTGTCAATGTTTCTAGAGCAGCAAATCAGCATTTTAGAATGATTTCTAAAGGATAATGTGACACTGAAAACTGGAGTAATGATACCGAAAACTCAGCTTTGATTGCAGGAATAAATTACATTTTACAATGTATTCAAATAGAAAACAGTTATTTTGAATTATAATATTATTTCACAATTTAACTTTTTTTTTTTTTTTTTTGGTAAAACATATGCAGTATTGGTGATTAAAAGAGACCTAGATCAAAAACACTGAAGAAAAAAAAAAGTTATTATTCCAAACTTTTGACCGTAATGAGTCTTTATTCCCGCTCTAACCGATCGTCTTGTTCAGGCGATCTCAGGCTGATTATTTTGGTGTAGATCTGTGCATGATTGCCATGAATCAATATGCCGAAATAAACCAAAGTAGAAAATGCAGCAGAATATGAAACAAATGAGCCAGGTGTTCCTCATTGTGTTCATCAAGCATTTGGACGGATGTTCCACAAACTCCAACAACCCAACAGATGTAGTTTTTACCCTTTGAAATGTTAATTGTAAGATGACATTGACATTTCTACAAAATAATCATTAACAGGCACATAGTCAGTCAGTCATAATTGAATTCACTGTGGTCAGTTTATCTTTTAATTACATTTCGATTATGTTTTATTGAATTAGTTTTTAAATTCCCAGGTGTCTGTGAAACACGTTTCTTCCATTATGTGTGTTTGCGACAGTAAAGCATTCAGTCACACTGCAGGCACACAAATGAGCTGGAATTTGGGCTTTGAAAGGCTCTTTTCAAAGCGCACCAAGCCAAAATACTTCCACCGTGTTCTTTCATTGACATTCGCTGCTGCTCTGATGATAAGAAAAATGACCACGACTCTGAATGCCAGTGAGTCACTAAAAGGCCTGTTAGCGCGCCATATTGTAATGTTTATTTTGAGACGACGCATCGTGTGACATTATCATATTTACTGGCGGGAAATCGCGCATGCGAGTGAGGGTGATCGCTTTCTGTTGATAATATCTCAGATGAGCCTCTGAGGGGGGAGATATACTCTGTATAAGACATCAAAATTCAACATGCAAAGCAGCACTATCTGTGTTATTATTTGGACATTAAGCATTTTTCCTTTGCACACTATCAGTGTTATCCCAACAGGAGGTCACAGAGCAAATCTCTGAGCAGTTATCCTCAATAAACAGTGTTTTTCCCAATAAAACACCATCTCATATCTGTGATCTCTGTGGGCATGATTGCCTCCGTGTCTTGTGCAATCCTGACTGCAGAAAAAGGACGGTCAGTATATTCAGAGTTAATCTGCTGAAGTGCACTCTGGGATTTATTCAGCGGCTGTGCGTGACTTGAACGGCCCTCGTCCACTCACGTGAGCGAGGAGGCATAAAGGGGATTATCAAAATCCCTTTATTAAATATTGATAATAATGCTGTGATATCTCCCGGAGCTGATAAGCTCTTCTCATATCTCTGTGTTGACGGGAAGTGTTTAAGCTTATAAGTGTTGATGGGTAGCTTTTTTTCTTCTCTTCTGAATCACAGCAGTGACAGAAAATATAGTTCAATCCAATTAAAATGCACTGATTTACCAATGTTTGTGCACTTCTCTGCTTACTGGAGTACTGTGCTATTAGTTTAGCAACATGCTAATACCAAACTTTACTGGAAACATGCAGTGCAGCTTGAGTGTGCTTCACGAGAAGAGTTACATAGAGTTGTCGCCTCTTTAGAGCATCTCAAATCAGTCATCAGTCAATGCTGCTTTAGGGGCCATTGAGCAAATGACATGTTCTTGTGTTTAAATTGCAATTGTAAAAGTGCAAATTTTAGTACAAAAGCAGGGGACTCGGGATGGATAGATAGATTTGCCAGTTGCCATGACTTAGACTACGTTCACACTGCAGGTCTTAATGCTCAGATCGGATTTTTTGCTGAAATCCGATTTTTTTGCGCTGTTGTTCACATTGTCATTTAAATGCGACTGCCATCAATCTCGTGTGAACCGTATACGGCCCTGAAGTGACCCGCATGCGCAGAAGAAGACGTGACGTCAGACGCAGCGCACTGTGTTTGTGAAAACAAAAATGGATGCTGCTCGTTAGCGTGTGTTTAGCCATTTTTAAGTTAATGTGCAATCAGAGCCTAAATAACGAAGTGATATTATTGTCTATATATTGTCTGCCATTGTAATTTTAATCTTCCCGCCTCCTCCAGCGCAGAATTGTGACGTCTGTCACATTTCAATGACATAAAAATTGCATGAAATGCAACATGGCCGTTCAGACTGAAGTCGCATTGCAAAACATCGGATATGTATCCGATTTAGGACCACATATGAAAGTGGCCTGGGCCTGATTTGAAAAAATCGGATTTGTGCTGTTCAGACTGTCATAAGAAAATCAGATATGGGTCACATTTGGGCAAAAAATCGGATTTGGGCCACTTCAGCCTGCAGTGTGAACGTAGTCTTACTGTCACAGAATGCCCAGACTCCACTGCCACCCAAACACCACGATCGCTTTCACCTGTGCTCTAATCACCTGCACCTGTTCTCAATCACCACAGCCACAGTACATAAGCACACACCTCAGTCTCACTCATTGTCCAGTCTCGTCTTGACGAAGTGGACTCTCTATGCTTTCCCAAGCTTTGGGTTAGCAAAAGACTTACCTTCTGTACTTACCTCCTGTTCTCCTCTCCAACATCTGTCTCCTCCATTGTCGTCCTCCAATCTTCAGCAAAGCTATTACTGAGGTGTGTGCTCTTCAGCAAATCCCCGATCTCCTGTAAGCAGAGACATTATTTCCTCTGCTCATCTTCCAAGACTTAATTGAAGTTCTACTCACCTGCCATTCATCCCTTCTGCTCTCCGAACTCATTCTATTGAAATAAATCTTTTTATTATAATTACTAACATCTGTCCTGAGTCTCCTTCTATGACACTTACTGATATTATCATGTACTGTCACAAATTTATTGCTCATTGTTAATGTTAGTTAACACATTAACTAACATTAACTAATAGGACATTATTGTAGTGTTGCCAAAATGCCTTACCAAACCCAAACTTTGAAAGGTTGTGTATCTTTTAAAATTACAGAGATTGAGACAAATGTTTCTACATAGCACCAGATGAGGGTCATTTGACTCATAAAATATGCAAATAGAAAACAGTTCTGTGAAACTGTAATATTTCATAATATTACCTTTTTTACTATATTTTGGATCAGATAAATGGAGCCTCAGTGAGCAGAAGAGACCTATTTAAAAAAATAAAATAAACTCACATTAAAACATATATAGACAGATTGATTGATTGATTGATAGTTAGACAGACAGGTTTATACCTCTTGCAAAAATAGTTTAAATTTGGATTAAATGCAATTAGCTGAACTTTAGAGTGCTTATTTGTTCCTCTTATGTATGACAGAATACATATTTGTAGTAATTCCATATTTTCTGAACCTTCATCTTGAAAATATGGTTATTTTTATTGAACCTCTGTGTCATGTAATTAAATATATTTGTACTTTTATAATCATGAAGTTGTATTTGGTACAAGGAATATGAAATACACTGCCTTTTATATTATAATGAAGTAAATTCCACGTGCTTTAGTACTGTATGTTAGCATCAAAATAAGTGCACTTCGTTAAACCAATGATTTAAAATCTTCCATAATGTAACACTTAATTTGACATTATTACAAACATTAATAATATTATTAAAAGTGTACTTGTCACAAAGTTGACTCTGTAAGTACACTTAAGCAGCCTTTCATTTGATTAATATTAACTCAAGTACTTTTGTTTACACTTTATTTTAAGGTGTCCTTGTTACAGTGTAATTATACATTTAAGTAGTGAGTAATATTAATTAACTACATGTACCTACTATAAGGTAGGGTTAGCATTAGGGTTTGGTTTAGGATTACTTGCATGCAATTGTGCATAATTAATTGTTATTATAATAGCAAGTACATGTAACATATGTTACAAGGACATCTTAAAATATAATGTTACCTTATGTTACCAACATGGGCATCTCTACATAAACCAGGGGTGTCTAAACTCGGTTCTGGAGGGCTAATGTTCTGCCTCAGCACACTTGCCTGGACATTTCTGCTATGCCTTTTAAGACTGATTAGCTGGTCCAGGTGTGCTTGACTGGGGTAGGAGCTAAGATCTTTAGGAAAGTGGCCCTCCAGGAACAGGACTGGAAACCCTGCCATAAACAAAATAAAAACTGAAGAAACTGAAGAATACAGTATTCAGTGTGAACGGCCCTCAGAATGCAGCAAGCCAGAGACAGAGTGTGTGAGAAATGGAACAATGAACAATGTGGTTGTAAAATGTGGCAGAAGTGGACTCTCCTCTCAGTCTCCGTCTGGATTATTTGAAGCGTTTTATACCCAGGCTGCATGTTAAATGTCTGCTGAAGCTTATTTGAATGTGCTATTTGACAGAGTACAAAATAAAACCAAAATAAATCTTTCTGTCGTGTTTGTTTGCTCCTCTATAATTAGATGGGCTCCTTGTGTGTGTGTGTTGTCGTCCCTCTGCGTTTTCATGTTATCAAGCATGTCTTGGTCTCTAGATAGGTGGGCCATTTCAGACAGTTTCTTTGCTTTGCTTCGGACTTGTGCGCTATCAGCTGCGAACACATGGACACAGAGTGTGTTACTAGCGACTTTTACCTGACAGGTGGTCAACAGCCGCTAGACATGCTGAAAGTTATAGCCGCAGCTGATAACCGCCGTTTTGCGGTGAAGGTCTTCTTTGCTTCCTTGGCCATATAATAAATATTCAGCTGTGATGGGCCCGCGATTTGCCTGCCGGACATAAATGTCGCTGTTGTGATAAAATATACATAGACTTTACACTGGTGATGTTGTAAGGAGCGTTTAGTGCAGGAATTATTGGGGTTGTGACGGGTCATTGCGGGCTACAGAGGAGACGACAGCGCTGGGCTGAGAATAGATTTCTTCTCCTGTAAGTATGAGGAGCATGACTCATTTTTAGATGAACGCCTGTGGCTACACTCTGCTGTACCAAATCTTTACTCATTTTAACTGCTGATTTTTTCCACCAACTCTGGAGAAAATATCGATAGATTCACCAGAGCTGAATTGGATTTTGGGAGCCACATTCAAGGTCTCTGTTTCTTTTATTACATGGCTTTCTGGAAGACTCGTTTGATGAATTGTCAGTGGCGTTATTCTGCGATCAGATCTTTGTGTGAATCTGAGCTGTGGGATTGACCGCTGTCCCGGGCCAGGGATTTTCTTCTATAGGCCTAGCTGTGCTGATTTCATGTCTCTCATATCACTCCACAATCTTTTTTCTGCTCACATAATGAAATCTTTAACTGTCAAATCAATATTTAGCATCCATTTATTTATGTGTTAAGTAGAAGGGTAATTAGCTCAACCCAGTCACCCTGACAGGGTTCACAGAGCTCATAATAATCGAAAAACTACATCCTGTAACTTTTAGAAACATAATTTGTCACACTGTATAGCTACCATTCAAAATTTTAGTGAATCTCATATGTGACTTCCTTAAAGTAGCCTAGACAGACCTTATTTATTTATTTGTCTTTTTTTTGTTCGTTTATGTGAAAGAATCAATACTAAACATCAATACTGCATTTAACTAAATATACATACATTATAAACTAAAAATACATTAGTGCTGTTAAACGATTAATCGCGATTAATTGCATACTAAATAAAAGTTTTAGTTTGCATAATATATGTTTGTGTTCTGTGTATATTTATTATATATATATATATATATATATATATATATATATAAATGCACACACATACAGAATATATTTTGAAAAAACTTACGTGTTTACTTGTCTATATTTATATTCTTATAATTTATATTATAAATAAATCTACTTAATATATAAACATAACATATTTTTCTGAAATATATACATGCATGTGTGTGTATTTATATATACATAATAAATATACACAACACACATACATAATGTAAACAAAAAATATATCAATATAAAAATAAAAAATAAAAAAAATTGTTTGTTTTTTTGTTTTTTTTTTGTTTAGTGCATCCTTGCTAAATAATGTCATTCATTCATTCATTCATTCATTCATTCAATCAATAAAATAAAATATTGGTTTAGGCATAAATTTTACATTAATGTGCAAAAGGAGTTGAAACAATAATAGTAGAATTTATTCAAAAGGTTTGAAGGTTTTTAAGATCATGCAACTTGTAGAGTGTGTGTGTGTTTGTTTGTGTAACGTACTATTAATATACTGATATATGATATAATTTATAGTAGTATATGTCACTAGACAAAATAGATATTGGGCTGCACTTAGTATCTGCATTATAAATTTGAACTTAAAATTTAGCTGTCTTTATAAACAATCATGTTATTTGCCAATTGCCATCGTGCATGAATAAGCAACAAGCAGACTCATACGCATACGCTCAAACACTAAGCATTGACATGATAGGATCATTGTGGAGAGATGCGCCGAGACTCTCTTTTATTGATTTCTGTCAGAAAGGCCACCAAAGATTTATAAGCGTGCAGATGAACTACACTCCTGCTCCTCTCGCCTGCCCCGTACTCCGGTTCCTGGACGTTTGTCTTAATTGACTTTCTTCCAATTTGCAGAAACAATTAGCTAATAACTTCAAAGCAGAATTTACATACTCTGTTGTGTTGGTTTTGATTTAGGAGCGTTGTTCGCATAAACAGAGTCATTAATTTGTTTACTGTAATCACGCAGTAAAATCGGCCCATTTCTTATCTGTTGACACAAATGGTAGCGATTACAACAGCCGGATCATTGTTCAAACAGTGTTAATCTTCATCCTGCGAAGTTGTGCTGCGAGACAGACTCCCCCATCA
This sequence comes from Tor tambroides, assembly GCA_021397915.2. Taxonomy (NCBI): domain Eukaryota; kingdom Metazoa; phylum Chordata; class Actinopteri; order Cypriniformes; family Cyprinidae; genus Tor; species Tor tambroides. The sequence continues at coordinate 3,220 of JAFVLL020002689.1, read as the reverse complement.
AACGCTCCTGATTGTAATTCGTCTCCAGTCGGTCTGGGAGCCTCAGAGGTCTGTTAGGAGAGCGGACGGAGAGCTTTTAGCTCATATTTGCAGTCGGGAAACTGGAGGAAGCGTGTGCGTCGCTGCCGAGCCCTGAAGCTGCTCCCGTCGCCCAGCTGCATCAGGATCCTGGAGGTCTTCTTTTCTATCTTTACATCTGTCATTCAGATACATGTTTCAGGCTTTGGTTACTGTGCTCGGGGCTAGCCAGAGGCTTGGGTTACCCTTAATGTGGGCTGGAATCTGTGTGTGTGTGTGTGTGTGTGTGTGTGTGTGTGTGTGCTTGTGTGTGGACTGCTGGGTATCGAAAATCCACAAATGCTCCCCAAATTCTGAGGGCTTGCTTTTAAAGGAATGGAATAAATTTAACTTTCTGTGCAAAACAAAATTATATGTTTAGCAGAGTGCATCATAATGGGGACAAAATGACACCACAATTTCAGTCTGTTCCTCACTTAAAGCTATGGTATGACTTCAGAGGACTTGGAATAGTATTTGATGCTGATATTTTAGAGAGCAGGGTGGCTGATGGCCATTGGCCGATATAAAGGTCAATATATATGATACCACACTGTTAATTTAAAGATGATATCTGTAGTGTGATTTTTCGCTGTTGCAAGTTAAATAAAGATTATTTAGTGAGTGTTTTAGAAGAATTCAGTGTTATTTATGTATTTATTTATTTTACTAGCACAAGAGAAAGACTTTCAAGGTTACATCACTTTTCAGAATTATTATTTTTTCGATTTTTCCAGAAAAAAAATAAAATAAAAATAAATAAATATATATATATATATATATATATATATATATATATATATATATATATATATATATATATATATATATATATATATACATACATATTTATTTTTTTTTTTTCTTCTGGGGAAAATAGAAAACAAAATCATTCTAAAAAGTGATGTAACCTTTAAAGTTTTATATAATTAAAATAAAAAATAATAATTAATCTCAATAAAATGAATAAAAACAATTAAACACTGTAAAATAACAATAGGTACAGTGTTATTGTGTTATTTAATATTTTAAATCAGTTTTTATGTTTACATTTTCTGTTTTTATTCAACTTTTAAAGTTTCAATAACATTTTATATTTAATCATTTTAATTAATATTTTATATTTAATATTCTAAATATTAGACTTAAACTATATGAATGCATATTTTCTGAATGCTGACAATATATGTGAAGTTATTATAGGGTTTGCCTTTCTGTCACTAATAATTATATATATATATATATATATATATATATATATATATTATTTATTTATTTATTTATTTATTTATTTTACACTTTCTTAATAATTTATTAGACAGTACTGTTTAAAAAAAAAAAAAAAAAAGTTAAGGAATGGAGATGGAACATAGGAGCTCCAGTGCATCTGTGCTCAGGTGCTCCCTTTTTTGATGCTGTCAAAATAAAGGTCCCAACTGACATATCGCCTATTGCAATATATTTCAGTTGACCACTAACTTGGAAAGTATCAAGGACAAATTTCATGGCACTTTTTGGACTTTTATTTCCTTATTTCCTATTATCACAGGAGCACTCTGGACATTCTGCAGAAATTCTATATTTATGTTTCACAAAAGGAGGAAAGAAAATCATTCAGGTTTGGAATGACATGGGGAGTAAATTATGAGGGTGAGTTATACCTTAAAGAAGCAGACTTTTTACATTCTGTAGGCTGGTCTGTTTACATGATATTTTCAAGCAGAAATAAAGGGTCTCTTTCAGAGAAAATGTTTGTTTCGTTCTGGGAAATAATACTGACGAATCACTTTTCATCAAGGCAACATAATAACATCCAGATATAATAAGTCCAGCCTTAAAAGCATCTGTAATAAAATCAATCATCTGAAGCTAAAGCATATATTTTTATATGTATAAAGCACTTCTGGGAAAATCTCTGCGATATTTCAGGACAAAGGCCAATTGAGGGATTGATGATACACATAGTTTGGATATGAAACCACCATTTATCTGCTGTTTTCCGTAAGAATGATAATGATATTCCTCTTCATTTGAGGCCACAGTGAGACAGAATTCCTGTAAGTAAATAATTAAATAAATTACTGTTGTTCGAACATCAGCTGTAATCAAAACCGTGTCTATCGTAACGCTTCGACACTTTACCACCACAAAATCTGCACAACTCTGGGGAAGAAGTTGAATGCCCTGTGCTTACGAAGACATTTGGGCCAATTAAGGCTCTCCCTACGGAGTTAAGTATCGCAATCTAACACAGGTCTGACACTCAAACTCTGCTGATGGGTGAGGAAGAGGGTGCCAACAGAGCAACTAATGCTAGATTGGCTTCTGATGCTGTCCATTTGAGGGTCTGCTCCCCAGACAGCTCTTCCAGCCACTTTGAGTCTGGAGGTGAGACCCCACTGTCAGCGATTCAGTGTTTCAGCACCGGACAGCTCCCGTCCACGCCAGCCGCTCTTGTGTTTCACACTAGGAACAGATAATTAGCCACAGAGCAGATGAATGCCAGTACAGCAAAACTGACAGTGTGCCTGTCTGTTTCTGCAACAAATGAGGCTTGAATGGTTTCGATGGGTCTACTTATCCTCACTTTTGCAATGGTGTGAAGAGCTGCAGTTTTTACGGACTCATCTTTTTTATTTGTATTCAGACATTTTAGTCACTTTTGATTAAAGATCGATTATAGCAGTCTTGTCTCTTGCAGACATTCTTTTGAATATCTGCATACAACTCTCCATTTTTGATTATTCTAGCCAAGAACCAGCCACTTAGTGAGGGTATGTTTGACTAACATGTTATGCCAGGGCTAAACTACACAAATTTAGACCAGATTTTCACTCGCCAGTCTGTTTTCTGGAGATTGTGAAAAAAAGCCCACATTCTTAGGCAAATTGATTAATTTGTGTGATGATTGTGTAAGATTCCACCCGCTGGCCCAAACAACGGAATCAGCGGCCTGGTCGAAGGTTTAATGCGTGCTCGGTCTTTTATTTGCGCTGTCCGAATTTATCTGGATTTAGTTTCAATTTAGTTTAGCTCCGTGCTTAATCTGACTCCAATTTCAAGTGATTGTTAAATTTAGGCAATATTCTTAATTAAAAACTGATCACAGATATCGAATGTACATTAATTTAGATATTTGATTATTCTGGAAATCCCATACTTT
>JAFVLL020002686.1:0-13278 GCA_021397915.2 Tor tambroides | reverse complement strand
GTGATTTATTCACGATACAGCACGGCCTCTCGTACCTTATTGCTTAAATGATAAATTAATATATTTTAATGTAATATAGCTATAGAATATATACTACAGTGCATAATGTACAATGCATATAGGATATAATGCAACATTTATTTTTAATCAAGATTCAAGTTTGTGCTCCCCTGCTGAAGTGATTATGTATTCATTGAATTTTAATTGAACTGTTTTGCTTTTTTAAAAATTTTATTTTACACATTAACTTAGTTTAAATATAAAAACTTAATCTCTCTTTCTTCCCTTTGGAGGATGGTGAATATTGTGTCTGTCCAATGTGATATTCTATATAATATTATAATATTCTAGGCTATGGTTTAATCACATTTTATATTGTATTTCTAGTTTGTATTTCTTGTGTTTTGTACCATACAGCTTTAGTCAACTTTAGTCAGTCATTTACTCTGCATTCTTCAGCCCCATCTACTGGCAATCTTTCTTCTTTGTCAGACTGTACCAATTTGTTGGGTCACTTGAGTGGGTGAGAGGGTGGATGCCATGCCTTTGAGAACTTGCATTACCTCCTATTTATATTTCTCACATAACCTTAAACTGTCTTGATCTTTTTTTTTTTTTTTTTTTTTTTGTGAATTTGAGTATGTACCTATTATCATTATCCACATGTTATACTGTCAGGTGAGCTTGACTCAATCCGAGTTTATGTCATGGTCATTTTAGAGCTAAACTTCTCTCTAGAATTTTGTTTACAAATCCTCTCCAGCTTTGACTATGGAGTTGGGGAAGCCAAGATACCCGATCATGCCAGTGCAGCTGATACAGTGATGTTCCCGAGACGGTTTACATAAACACACTCACATGGACCCATCCTCACATCTCGTGTTAAAGAATGCTTTTGATTATGTATACCAGAACATATACCAGAACTTAATTTAAGATAATGAATCCAAATCAACAGTAAAGTAGCATTAACGTTGTCTTTCTCTGCAGATGAAAAGGACTGTTGTTTCTCAATAACAGGATAAAGTGCAGAGATAAATTTAGCAGCACAAGGAGCTAAAACCACCTCTGCTCTGCTTTGCAGAAACACCACAGACAGTCATTACTACACCACAGAAGACTTCCAAGCACTTGCAGTCATCAATGGACATCTGTTGTAATTATTTTTAATTTTAGCTTTTATAATTTTTCTACTGTACCTCTATTCCTTAAATATCCCTCCACACTCAAACTCAGCTCAAAGCAAGGGCGGCCTCTCAGGAAAAGCCCAGTTTCATAGCCTTAAGTCCACTTCAGTGGCTCTGGCATTCATTCGCAGCACAGTGATAATTTGTTACAGGTTTATCTGCTCTGTGCAAAATGCCCCACTTGACATATAATGAGTGTTTATTTTTTGTTTTCCAGGTATTGACAGTTTCAATCGATATATTCAAGTGGAATCATATGATACAGTATATAGTGGAAGCGGTTGCACTGCTATTTAAAAGTTAGGGGTCAGTTAGATATGAAATTTATTTATTTATTGGTATGTTTTTAAAAGAAGTTTCTAAAGCTCTCTGAGGCTGCATTTATTTAATCGAAAGTACAGTTAAAACAGCAATATTGTGAAATATTGTTTCCAATTAAAATATCAGGTTTCTGTTTTAATATGTTTAAAAATTTTATTTATTCCTGTGATTTATTCCTGATTTTTAGCAGACAGATGATCCTTCTCGTTTCTGCCTAAGAAACATTCCTTATTAATATTAATATCAATGTCGAAAACAGCTGCTTAATATTTTTTGTGGAAACTGATACTTTTTCAGCATTCTTTGATAAGTTCAAAGGAGCACCATTTAGAAATCATCTCAAAACATATAAATGTCTTTCACTTTTGAAAGACAAATGAATGCATCCTTGCTGAGTAAAACTATTAATTCCTTACTAACTCCAAATTTTTGAAGGGTATCCATATGTTATGTCTAAATAGATGTAAATGTATTAACCATGGTTCATCTTCAGAGTTCACTTCTCAGTTGGTGGTGGGATTTGTGACAGACATTGGGAATGCTGGGCTCTAGTGTCTTCATTTTCATTCCTCTCTCAGCTGATTGTCCTGTGGGGGGATATTTTGGTCCACTCGTCTCCCTCCTGAAATCTCATTCTTAAACCACTCCTCTGACAGAGGCAGCAGGCACCTTCACTCAACTGACCAAAATAGCCCAATGGGCAGCTCTACGCTAGTGTGCTGTCATGAAGCCCACTCCCCACCCAATGCCGGGTCCTGCTCTGGCTAAGGGAAGAGGACACTGACACACACACATAGACACCGGAGCTCGGAAGAGTACTAGAACAGCCACTTGTGTTCACACACCGTACACCTTGCTGAGCATAACTGGACTAAGAGAATATTTTTCACACAGATTGTGAGGAGTTACGTAATTTCAGTGCCTACTTCATGTGGGAAGGAGGAGAGACTGTTTAACAAGAAGTAAACAGCTGAGAAAGTTGCACTCTAAGATTGTCATCATGAAGTTACATGTGGCACTATTTTTTGCTGGGCTCTTTGGTGCCTTGGCAACTCTTTTCATTCTCTTGTCTTATGGCACGGACTATTGGCTCTTAGCATCAGAGACCTGCAATTCACATTCAAATGGTCCGGTTACTTTGCAGGTGAGTGGAAGTGTTGTTTCAATTCCTTTAGGGCAAAGAGAAAAGTGGACAAGTGTTTTATTGATATGAATAGGCCTATTAGTTCTGGTGAATTATCAGAAGACTAGATTTAGGGATGGTCTGTTTATAAACATGAAACAAGTCTCTTCAGAATTGTATGGTGTGGATTTTAGTGTAAACTGAACTGGATTTCTGCTCTTTGATCCTTACTGAAGCAAGATCCTCAAGCGGTCTTGGGCATATTTGGTTTATAAGCAGTGACTGTCATATCCTCAAACATCACTATTTACAGTCTCTCAGTTGCTTGAGTGTAGACTATCACATGCTGTAGTGTGATACCACGCTTAATACTAAATAACGAAACTGGAATCTCAGTGCAGTTTCTATTCATAGGAGTCATACATGAATTAGATTTCCCTCATAAAAGATTGGGAGGGAAAAGTGAGTTGTTACTGACATGTGCCCAAACTGAGCTCTGTTTTACAAGGTCAAAATGTATGATTTTTAGAAAAACATATGCATCAAAGGTCTACCCCTAAATGTAAGTGTCATAGGGGCAGTAATAATATGAATGAGATTGTACTGGCTTGAACTGTGGATAACAATTCGTCAAAATGTAAAATAGTTTTGACAAATTGCCATGAGCATGTGTTGGATATACCCTTGTGCTTGGAGGCTGAAAAATGGATGTCTGCAGGAAAGCTTGATGTAGAATAATTGCAATGCTCATTTGTTATTTGCCTAGTGCATGCTTCTCTTGAAGATTGCTGCTATTAGCTGTGTTTTGGAACATGATAGCTGGTTTCTAGATGGGTGGGCTGGTCATTAGTTGGTCAATAGCTGGTCTAAGATCATTCAAGCTATTTATGAAACATTGTCACTGGTCAACGGGCTACCAGTTTAAGTTGGATTTTCAAGCAGGGTTGAGTCAAGTGACTCAAAGCACTTCTATAATGTTCTTGACTTTCTTTTTGTTAACTGCACCTAAACACATCTAAACAGCAGAGCAAGTATCCATCCATAGACTGCAAGTGTCTGTTCTCAAGTTGTTTTCAAATTTGTAAAATCACTGGCTTCACAACAGGTGTCTGTTGCTTTCTGACCTCTGCTCTTTGCTCCTTCACAGCGAGGTGATGTTGTGGTCAACCAGGGTCAGGACCAAGTTAGTGAAGACCAGAACATTACCTTTCATCATGAGGGCTTCTTTTGGCGCTGTAGCTTTAATGAAATCACGAATGATGATGATCTGTGGAAGTTCTGGTTTGGTAAGAGACTGTTACATTTGCTTTGGTGCAACAAACATTCAGAGGGGTCTTGTGTGGTTTTCCAAGAACAATGACAAAAACACTTTTACAGCATTTATTAATATCGGTTAGTGATATATCTATCTATCTATCTATCTATCTATCTATCTATCTATCTATCTATCTATCTATCTATCTATCTATCTATATATATGTGTACTCTAAAAAAATGCTGGGTTAAATACAACCCAGTGCTGGGTAAATATTGGACAGAACACATGCTGGGTTGTTTTCAACCAACAGTTGGGTTAAATGTTTAACCCAACCTTCTGGGCAGTAACCCAACCGCTGGGTAAAAACAACCCAATCGCTGGGTTCGCCCATATTTTACCCAGCGCTGGGTTGTATTTAACCCAGCATTTTTGTGTGTGTATATATATGTATATATATATATATATATATAAGTGCTCAGACTTACTCACTGAACGTGGCATTTGGCCCTCTTGTGAGTTTGGCCCTCGGGTGAGACTTTGCCACAAATATCAAAGGGGTCTGACCTGTTGTGACCTGTTGCCCTACAGAAGGCCACAGAAGATTCAAAGAGAGGGAATAAGTGTTCAGATTACCTCAGCCAGCAAACAACATGATATACAACTCTTCTGAATCTTAATTGAAACAATGATTTAGAATAACGCACTAATAAATGGCAGTTCTCCTCGTTCTTCCCTTAGAAAATCAGCCACACGCAAGGGAGTGCAAACCTGCATATCTTCTCCCCTTCCCGTTCCCTGACCAGATCTACAATACTACCAGCTATCAGACTGCCATAAGTAAGTTTTTATTTATTTATTTATTTAACAGATCAAGATTGTTTATGCCCCTAATGCCAAATTCCAATGACAATATTTTTCAACTCCTCTTGATTTCTGCCTTTTTCTGTTTATTCATATGAAAATATTTTTAATGAAGTTATCCTTCATATTTTCTTGACTCCTCCACCTAAAATCAAGATACAAATCAAGTCAAGCCTTTTTCCCGCACAAATATCTTGCTTCACCATGAAGTTACGGAAGTAAAATTGGTTGCAGCAGTGTCACTGCATAATGTATAGTGTAATTGAATTGGCTACTGTACTGTGAATCATTTTCCTTTTGGTTTGTGTTAATGAAAAACATTATCTTTTAGTCTACAGAGGTTTCTGGAGCGTCTCTATGTTGCTGGGTGTGGCCGCTGTGGTGGCCGGCGGTTTCATTATTATTTGCGCAGCTCCATTTGCCAGTCATCGCCTTTATAAAGCAGGAGGTGGACTCTACCTCATTTCTGGTAGGTTAAGGATTACGTGAAGAGGTGTGGTGTATCTCATGTGCAGTACTGAACAATGTGTAACAGATATCACGAACATCTAATTTATTCTTTACCCTTTATCTCTCTCTTTCATTTCTCCAATGCTGTCTCTTTTCTCCAGGTTTCTTCCTTCTCGTTGTCACTGTGATGTATGTTTTCTGGCTAGATGTTTTGGATGTAATAAGCTCGTATAAGGAATATCAGAAGTTGAATAAGTGCCCTGATTTTGAGCTCAATGTGACTTATGGCCTCTCTTTCATGTTTGCTCCTGTGGGCGTGTTCTTCTGTCTTCTGTCTGGTCTTCTCTTCCTAGTGATTGGCCGTACAGTCCAACATCATGATAACTGAACCTCGTGAACGGTTTCAAAACAGAAGAATGAAATTGTATGCTCAAAATGCATTAAAGGGATGGTTCACCCCAAAATGAAAATTTTGTCATTATTTACTCACCCTCATGTCGTTCCAAACCTGTATGGATTTCTTTCTTCTGTTGAACGCACATGAAGATATTCTGAAGAATGTTGGTAACCAAACAGTTGACGGTAGCCACAGTATTTTTTCCATACTATGAGTGTCAATGGTTGCCTGTTTGTTACCAACATTATTCAAAATATGTTTTTCATGTCATTTTTGGGTGAACTATCCCTTTAATTATCTGCTGTTGAACTCTGAGGATGCGCTGACTTTATGACAAGGTGGGGTACAGCTATTATTGATTTTGAAATGTGCAAATATGGCTTCAGTATTTGGCCATCATGTGTGCTGTGAGCAGTACTGTAAACATTGATCATGGATGGTTTGGGAACACTTCATGTATGTGTGAGTGTTTGTGCAAGTATAGTATTGCACAAAGCATTAAATTACATTTAATATGTCTATTAGGAACCTCTGCATTTTTATATTCCACAGATAAATTACCAAAACATACTGGTAGACTCTTTTTCACCTCTTAAACTTTCTCAACTATAAATGTTCACATTTTTTGAGTTTGCTCCACCTTGAATTTCGATTATTAATTTATTGGTGATTTCTATAGTGTTTTTTTCCCCTCAGGCTTTGAAATAATCTAGACAGGTTTTGTAGCATTGTAGAAATACCCAGCTGACCTGAAAGTTTTACATTTTACGTTTCACTTGCACAGCTTGTTCACACACCACAGCACATATATATTTGCTTTGTAAATAATATTATATATTGTTATCAAGTACAACTGATATGTACTGTAATATTTCAAAAGATTCATTAAACCTTTAATTAAAAAAAGAAAATAACTGTTGTGGGTTATTGATTGTGGGTGTTGAACTCAAAATAAATAAATAAATAAATAAATTCAAGGTTGCTGTCAATTGTGGAAGGCAAGATCGAGTTTTGATTTAAAATGACAAGGTCATTAAAAAATGAAACACATAATAATTGGATGAATCGTTCACAATAAGATCAATGCATTTAAAAAATGGATGCATTTCATGTTGACTTTAATATCTTAACATTCTGCTGTCAATACTGAGAAAATAAATAAATACTGTCAGCCCTTATGTAGTCCCAGCAAACACAGAATGTTTTCCTAACATTCCATTTTGGGGAACCACATTTTTGGAGAACCAATTAAGAATGTTGTGGGAATATATATATTTTTTCCTCCACCAAAAGCTAACCTTCCCAAAATGTTGCATGGATATTTATTTAAATGACAACCTAAAGGGAACCTACAGAGAAAATTCCTTATTGATTTTTAGGTTTTCCTTAATTTATTTAAATTTTTTTTTTTTACAACCAAAAACAAACATTTCCAGAATGTTCTGGGAACCAAAAACTGTATTCCATAGGGCATTTCATTGGATAAAGCCAAGGCTCTAGCACCCATGCTGCATTCATTTTATTATTTTTTTTTATAGATTTTTCTCTATGGTAAAGAAAGAAAAGTAGGCCAAATGTGAATGCAGTTTTAATACTGAATATGAGGCAATATTACCTTTTCCCATCAGAGACAGACTGGAGATGAGACACTGACAGGTGCGTCCATATAACAGCAGAATCGCTGGGAGCTGTGACTCATCTATATGGCAGGTGACAGCTGTGTGTATGCGCTCTCACTATACGTAGGACTGTTTGAGGAAATGATACAGACATTAAACTTAAGCATGCATATCAATCAGTGTATGTCTATAGTACTGCATGCTCTCTTGCGATATGAGATTTCCAGACCGTTTGCAGCAGAACACATAGAGAGTTTGTGTGTCTATTTCTGCATGTTTGTATATGTATTACTGTCAGTCTTGAGTATGTCTGTGTCTGTATTAGGTTTCTCTCGGGCCAGCTGTAGGCCTCCTGCAATGCTGGACAGTGTGTTATTTAAAGATCTTGGATCATATTGCACACGAGACCCGAACTGTGCGTGCTCATGCTGACCTATGGACAGATCTCAACTGAGGTAATGTGTTCAGATGGAAAGGATTTAGTGTTACTCGGTTAAACCAGTTTTACCATTGTTTCCTGAAAAAGGCTGCAGTTAAGTTATGCTGTGCTAAACCAATTTTCAATTCATGACCTGTGAGATCGACCATTAATAACCTTTCAAAACATGTCATTCTAGTATTTGACATTGTAGGTATTCGTGGAAATCCCTCTACAACAAAATAAGTTTATCCGAGTTTTAAGTGTTTATTTATATAAATATATATTGAATATTTGTGGTGTCCATCTACATTTCAGCCACTAGAGGTCACTGGTACATGAGAAATCAATGCATAATCAAAACACTAAACAATAATATGCAGTATAAGTTAGAACTTAATGTATGTTTGGCACATGAGACATATAAATAAAAACAACACTATGAACTAACAGTTTTTTTTTTTTTTTTTTACTTTTTATTGGTAGGGTAATATCTTGGCCATACTTTACTAGAAGGTCCTAAAAGTTGGCTCATGCATTTACTAACAGTGAACTATACAGATTTATATAAGTCTTTGTTAACATTTGTTAAAAATACAACTGTTTATTATTAGTTAGCATGTCAGCTCAGGTTCATTAAATAATATTAACAGATACAACTTTTGATTTTAATTATATACTAAATGTTGAAATTAACATCAACTAAGATTAATAAATGCTTTATTCATAATTTAAAATAAATAAATAAATAAATACTGTTGTTTCACGTTAGATAATGTAGTTACCTAAACAAATACTGGGTTGTTTCAACCCAACTTTGGGACAAATATGAATTTTTAAAAAATTTAACCCAACAGGTGGGTTAGACCATATTTGACCGAAAGTTGGATTAAAACAACCCAGCATTTTTTAGAGTGTAATGTTAACAAATGTAACCTTATTGTAAAGTGTTACCAAAATCTCTTTCAGGGCTGATGCTAAAATTTGTGGTGCTTGTAAATTTATAAAATTAGGCTTCTATGCTTTAATGTTTTCATGGCACAGTGTTTTTATTATCGTTATAACACCATCTGTTTCTATTTAACTTGTAAGCATCATTTCTGTTCATCATTTTTATTTGTTTTTGGTCATTAAAATTTCAAGTGCAACGAACTCATTACTGCAGGTTGTAACTTTGACACCACTGTGATTTAACTGAACTTAAAATAATTGAGGCTGCAATTATTTTATTTTATTTTATCCAATCTAAAGACTCAGCTATATCATAATACAACACTTGAAAACATATACTTACATTTTTGCCCTTGGCACCAGGTCATTTCTGATATGCGTTTGGAGCTAATGAATTCATTTACTTATGCTTCGGGATTTTTTTTTTTTTTTTTTAACCTGAAAAATGTCTACTATGAAATATTCACCTCCACACACACAAAAAAACCCCCATCTTAATTGTGTACTTTGATTGTAGCTTCTAATTTAAACATATCAGACTTGTGTGTAATTGTGAGATATGGGATTGATGCACCAGGTACCTCTCAAGTTTTCAGCATACTCTCTGTGGGATGTGACACAGATGTGTGAATTAATTCTGAATGTGTTGAAAGAGAAAATAACTCCGCATAGATGTTTTGTGCTTTGTGGACTCCGCTACTCAGTATATCGCCCAGACTGCAATATACCGTACAGTAATGTGCAACCTTCGAAAGAGGAGTGAATATGTGACGGGGTGAAAATCAGTCAGTCAGAGAATACATAAAAAGCCATGGAAATATGAACTGAAAATCAAATCAACAGGAAATGTCTGAAGAGATTATTGACAGGGACACTGGCTTTCTTGTGATGCAGTGTCAATAAATGCATGTTTGCGCGCTGTTGCGAGTCTGGGTGAGAATGTCGTTAGTTCCTTGGTCCCTGGTGATTGTTGTGCGGTTCCACATGATTAGGCCAGATAATTGTGTGTTGATAATAAGCATGTTCATAGCACTGCACAAAACGCTGTGTTCCACAACAAGACTCTCATGTGGGCTGCCAGGTCAGTCGGGGGCTGTAGAATATGTACGGTGCATGACCAGAGGTTAGACTGAGAGACAGTGACCTACAGCTTCAGTGCATCAACATCTTTTTAGTACACAGCGAGAATCAATGCATTCATGAACAAAAAAGACCCAATTGGGCATGTACTTAATAATAGGAAAATACAATAATAGGACAAACCTGGGATTGTAGTTATTTTATTTCAATATTTAGAATTTGTTTTTAAATAGACACCAGTTTAAAAGTTGTACATGACAAATAAATGACAAATACATTTGAAAAATTCAAAACGGCATCAAAATATAAAATATACAGCATGAAAACAAATAATCTGGCAACAATGTTTAATAAAATATACAGTGCTCTAACTAACCACATTTTTACTGGGGAATTTTTTTTTTTTTTTTTTTTTTTCCACAGACCACATTGCTAAAATTCACAGGGGATGTAACTTACTTTTTAAGTTTTCACAGCACAGCATTTTCATCACTATTTATTTTTTTTGGTTTAAATTTGTGACAATTATTCTACTCATTTAATCCCTTTTTAGTAATTAAATAAAGTGGTCTCAAAAAGTCCCACTGCACTTTGTATCTTTGTAACATTGCCACCATTTTTTTTTCACTTCACTTAAAAAATATAATGAATAAATTAAACGTTTAAATGTTAGTGTATTAATTTATTTACTGACAGTCATATTTTTAATATGTAGACCATTGGATCTCAACTGGGGGCCTTGGCAAATGTCCAAGAACACCACAAAATGACTTGGTAATTTATTTGAAATGAAATCTGGATGTAAACCGGAATCATATTTTTTCTCCTTTTAATAATTAGTTTTGATTGAAAAAAAAATCAGCATTTTCTAGAATCATAAAATGAATCATGTTTAATTCATTAAATATATTAACACTCCCAGTTTCTGTTAATAAATTTTTTTTGAAAACAATTAGTGTTGTCATAATTTCAGCAGAAATAGCAGAGGAAATATCTTAATATCCAATACGGGGGGCCTTCGAAATACTGTGTTGGACAATGGGATAACCACTAATGCAGATGAAACGCTTATGTGGATGTTTTATATCAAATTAAAGAAGAGAACCTGCTGATTCAGATGATACCTGTTATTTAACATCATTGATATTGATCACAAATCAAATTATAAACCAGACATGACATTTTATTTTCTTGCCTCATAATTGATTTTTGTCCTGTGAATCTGATATCAGCAGATTGGTTCTTCATATTTGGATACAGACGTTGGCTGTGTGTTAATCTGTTGTAATCCACACTTGAAGGTGAAATGCTTGAAAGTGCAGTTTTTGTCATTCTTGAGCAGCGCAGCTCTAATTGAACTCTTTCACATATTCCACTGCAGAAAGGCTAAGATTATACAAGCTACAACAAAAATCCCCTGCAACTTGGGTTGTGACTCCTATACGCCTTTTTCTCCAAGTTTTCCTAAAGCCCATATTTATATGTAGTTTTGTAATCCCTTTTGATGTTTTAGTTAGATTTTGTTCATTTTGCCCCCCAGAATCTTGCTAGTATTTGAATTGCATGAAACAAAATGGCAAGTCTTATTAAAGCCTGCTCTTTGTTTAGAAATGGTTTTACATAATTTCAGAAACGGCTTGGAAATAATGAATAAACAATGGGTTATGTTAATGCACGTATTAATGCAGGGCATGAGCATATAATTAAGAGCCATGATTCAAAATCAACTGCGCTGGTGTGGGTAGGAAGCCACAAAGAATTACTGGAGAAACAAAAATAAAAGGCCCAAGTTTGCGTGACCTGTGGGGTCAATAACATTCATAAACTGGAAGAGAATAACCTAGTGCGGTATACCATATGATTTCCCATGTTTGAGGCCTCAGTTCAGCGTTTCTCACTGTTAGTAACCCTCACACCATTATTATTGATAATTATTCATTTAAATGTCAGAAATAAAATAAAATAATCTCAGTCCCACTTTTATTTTAAGGATCATTTCTCACTATTAACTACAGCTTTTGCAACAACAACCAAAGAAAAAAAAAAACCCTCAGAATTTGCTGCTTAGTTATAGTTTGTAAGGTAGTTGTTAGTATAAATTAAGGGATCTAAAATATGGTCATGCAGAATAAGGCATTAATGTGCTTTATAAGTGCTAATAAACAGCCAGTATGCTTATAAAATGCATGCTAATAAGCAACTAATAGTGAGCATTGGTCCTACAAATAAGGTATCATAATCTCAAGTAAAAGATATTATATATATATATATATATATATATATATATATAATATATATATTTTTTTCATTGTCTTAAAGGTATAGTTTATGCAAAAATTACAATTCTCTTATCATTTACTCACATCATGTCATTCCTAAACCATATAACTTCCCACAAAGGGTTTATTTGATCAAAAATACAGTATAAACAAAAACAATTTTCTATTTTAAAATGTAATTTATTCCTGTGATGGAAAAGCTGGATTTTCAGCTGCCATTATTTCAGTCTTCAGTGTCGCATGATCTTTGATGAATAGAAGTCAGTCAATTTAATGCTACTTTGCCAAATAAAAGTATAATTTTTGTGACCTCAAACTTTTGAATAGTAGCTTATTAAGTCTTGTAAAGCCATATGGTAGCTCTGTGTAAGGCATTTTTGATGTGTCATGAAAGATTTGATGTTTATGACATTGATGACTAATCATCATAATTATGTATATTATGGCTTCAGAAGATTTAAAATATGGTGCTTTTATAGTGCTTTTTTTTATTATTTTGAAGCCTGACAGCCTGAATCCCCATTCACTTAATTATATGGTAAAGAGCGGTCAGCACATTCATCAAAATTTCTCCATTTATGTTCTACGCAGAAAAAAACAAAACAAAAAAAAAAGCAGAGATACAGATTTGAAACAATATGTGGAAAATGAGTAAATGACGAATTATTGTTCCATCATTTCTGTACCTAGTGTATCTGCGTTTAGGGAAGCACCTCTGCTTCGTAAAGTGGCACTCAGGCCTATTTGAATATTACACATGTGAAGTGACAATAAAAGGGCAGGTAATGTCTCATCTCATAACCCAGTTCCAGCTGCCCATATCATCCCATTGGCTCCATGGCACACAAAGGGTTATTGAGGACTGTTGCTCCGCCGCGCTGGGCTTTTGATTTTAATTGCGGTTGCACTCATCTGCTCCTCTTCACTCAAAGGCTCAACTGCCCCGTTTGAAATCTAGTGCATGAGAGATGCTGTTTTCTTTTTTCTTCTTTTTTTTAATGCCCCCTCCTCTCCTCTCCTCCCCCCTTCCCTCTTCTTAAAGCTTGCGATACATTAAAAGGTGTAATCCAACTGAAATGGAAATTGCGCTTCTTGAAAACAAATGATGAGAGGACGATGGAGGGGCCAGCGCTGTGCTCCATCACTGAGACCGTGAGGAGGCTCGTCAGAGGCGGGCCCCTCTCTCACAGCCCCCGATTGTGCTGGGCTTCTTATAGTGGCTAATGGTGGAGCTGCTAGGCAGGTTGATTACAAGGTTACGGTAAACAATCCTTTTCAGCTGCACCAAGCAAAATTACATGTTGTGTTTATATGTGTGTGTATAGTTTTTTTTC